>JANHJO010000865.1:149914-162221 GCA_032468235.1 Pseudoxyrhopus heterurus
AGAAGAAGGGGACGGCAGAGAATGAGGTGGCTGGATGGAGTCACTGAAGCAGTCGGTGTGAGCTTAAATGGACTCCGTGGGATGGTAAAGGACAGGAAAGCCTGGAGGAACATTGTCCATGGGATCGTGATGGGTCGGACACGACTTCGCAACTAACAACAACAACATGGGCCCAAAAAAGATACTTACAATCTAGATTCTAATGGTCACCCACCCTGGGTTGTGTGACTGCATTTTGGGTGTTCAGCAATTGGCCCACATTTATGGTTGTTTGCAGCACCCCAAAGTCATGTGACCATGATTTATGGAGTTTTCTGTTGGAAACAGCCAGTTCGCTTAATGACTGCTGCAGAAAAAGATAATAAATTAGATGCAGTCACGTGATGACCCGCTTAACAACCAACAGGAGTTATGACTCCAATTACAGACTCAATTATAGTTCTGCACCTGTATTATACTTATGTTACACAAGGCAGAATGGAATGGAATGGAATGGCCCCCTCGTTATCTATAAGAGAAGTTCGGGGAAGGAAGTTAGTTTGTATGTACGCTATACAAAATCAGAATTCTTCCCCGATCCTCCCGAAATTTAGCACACAGGTAGCTTTCCATAGGGAGATGGTCGCTGTCGGGGTCACGAACTCCTAAACACCCCAGAACATCCCAAAAAAAGGTAGTAAACTGCACACTCGCACCAAAAAAACAACAGAACTCTACTGAGCGTGTCCAGACACCAACTGACAATGTATGGAAATCAGAGGCTCTCCAGCCAATAGAGGCAAGGAATGCAAATCAGGCAAAGAACACTGAATTGAAGGCTGCTTGCAGCATGTCGCAGGGGAACGAAGGGGAAAGGAAAAGTGGAAGGGAAGGGAAAACAAGGGGAAAGGAAAGGAAAGGAGGAAGATACAAAGAAAGAAAAGGAGGAAGGAAAGGACTAACGGAAGGTAAGGGGAAAGGAAATAAAAGGAGGAAGAGAAGGGGACACGAAAGGAAAGCAGGAAGGGAAGGAGAAAGGAAAGGAAAGGAAGAAGAGGGAAAGGAATGGAAGCAAAGGAAAGGAGGAAGGAAAGGAGGAAGGGAAAGGGGAAAGGAAAGGGGAAAGGAAATGAGAAACACAAGGGAAGGGAAGGGAAGGGAAGGGAAGGGAAGGGAAGGGAAGGGAAGGGAAGGGAAGGGAAGGGAAGGGAAGGGAAGGAAAGGAAAGGAAAGGAAAGGAAAGGAAAGGAAAGGAAAGGAAAGGAAAGGAAAGGAAAGGAAAGGAAAGGAAAACCGATACACATACAGCTACTAACAGTGTCAGCCCTGACTATACCCGGGCAATGCCAGGTCATCAGCTAGTACAGAATAAGATGAGGATTGCACATCTTTTCTAAAATTTCTTCAGTGAACAAGAAATCTCTTTGATCCTGTTTTTTAAATTATAGTATATTAAAATTGGTAAGTACGGGGTTTTTTTTCCTGTGACTTCCTGAACTGGTCACATTCAGTGCAATATTAAACATCAGTATTTCTCCATCCTTATTGAGTCTACCGATAGCCAGTCAGCTGCCCTTGTTTAGGGTGACCTGATTCCTGCTGATCAGGAATAGACTAGCGGATTATCTACAGAGCTGCTGTGGAAAGTATTCAGGCTATTTGCTGGAAAGGATCACTCAAGTTGGACCCCAGGGGGCAGGTGCCAGAGACTCAGGCTTATGGTGACCTGGGATAAGTTTGAGTCTCTGACATCTGAGGAATTGAACAGGATCTCTATACTCTTAGTTCAGACACCTGTTTATTATACCCAGAGAAATGACCTATAGTTGGCTCCATGCCCTAGTGTCAACTTTGTTGAGGGAGAGGGTAGAGTGTTCGGCCTTGAAAGAGGCAGTGGTACTCCCCTAGAGATTTGCCTTGGATGCCTTGGATCTAGAGATTTGCCTTGGATGCAACAATTTTAGATAACTACCATCCTCTCTTTCTCTTTGAAGGAAGTTTATTGAGAAAATACTCAGTCTGCAGTTGCAGAGAATCCTGGTGGAAGTGGATTTCCTACATCCATTTCAATTCAGTTTCAGGCCAGGATTCAGTACTGATAGGGTTTGCATGTTCCAGGTCCCTTAAATTAAATCTATCAAGACCCAGGAAGCATGCCTGTTTTGTCATGGTATGGAATGAGAAAGCCTCCAATAGAATCAGAGACCCTCTGCATCTCAGTCAAATATTGTAACTACTATGCTATTAGAACAGCTATTGGTAGCAATAGCTGCAGCCAAGCTTAGAGAGCAACAGGGCAACCACTGTTGACCCAGAGAGGCCCATTATTGCCACAGCATGCAGCAGCCAATTAAAGTGTAGTGGTTGCCTAGAAAGAAGTAAAACACATCAGCCAAACCAGATAGCAACACCATTAAAAGCCAGTAAAAGTGGAAAACTCTACTTTCAGTGCAAAAACATGGGTGAAGGTTACATTTACAATGACCTGGGGAAGAGTAGAAATTGATGCCCCATCCTGCCCTCTACCAGGAAATGGTGACTGGTCCATATAGTACTTGCATGTGGCAACCTGGCAGGGTGGATTAAACTCATTATCCCTAGACCATACCTGATTGACCTTGTACAATTCTCCTTCAGAAAACTCAGAAGGGAAAATGCGAAGCTGGGATTGTTTAAAAGTATCTGCCTATACATTACATCCAGTGGGTAGTGGAAGGAAGGAATGGTTTGGGCAAGGTAATGGAGTAGGAGTTTTTCTTTTATACTTTCCTAACTGTATACTCTGTATCCAGGGGTGGGTTTCTACCGGTTTGGCCTGGTTCAGGCGAACCGTTTGTTATGTTAGAGCCGGTTAGAATGAACCGGTTCTTCCTATGACGAGTTTGGCCTACCCACCCACCCCAGTGCTATTCTCTGCCTTTTGAGGCCTTTTTTAAAGTCCAGATAATCAGCGTGGCGGCACAAATACCACTCATCAGCTGCTCTGACTCACCTGAGCTGCAGTAAGAGGTAAGTTTTCTTTCTTTTTGCTAATGCAGCACGTGCATGCGTGCGCAAAATGCGCTATCACCGAACCAGTTGTTAGACCGGCAGAAACCCACCCCTGTTTATCCCTACTTTGCTAATTAACATGTAAAAGAGGTACTGTGCTCTCCTGAAATAAACTGAAAGCCTACCTAGTCTTCTGTTCAACTGCCTCTTGAAACTCTAAGCAAGCCAAGTAAGATTCCTGTAGGAAGAAAAGAACTGTTATCCATATCTCTAACTTATGTTAGCCATCTGTTTGATTACAATTTCTTTTCTGGTTATATGCAGTGTATACAAGTAAGACATGCAAATTAGTAACAGTCTTCTAGTAAATGATTCATTTAAGCAGGGGCTTTTTATGCCAAATGGGATAATTGCCTTACCATTTGTTTGTCACTTTTGATGTAAACAAGCCATCAAATCAACAAATAGTATACAGCTCATTTCTCAGTGTCAAATTGGTGGGTGATAATAAAACACTTCAAAAGGTAGTTGTAATATATACAAGGAAACACTCACATAAAGCAAACAATTATCTAAATTCTGCTGAGTTTCACAGCTTTTGTGAAGCAGATTTCAGAGGGAAGATCATTTTATCAGTGTCTGTTTTTAGAGACATTTTTAATTTCATTTTATATTTGAGTCATCTTTTTTCCTCTTGTATTCACCATCATTTTTACATTCCGCTGTACAAATAAACTCTCTGCCAAACTTAAACTTTTTTTTAAGAATTAGAATTGAGAAAATTACTTCACACTGTTATTTTCTATTTGGCCTGTATATCTTAAGACCAGAAATGTGCATATTGAACATACGATAAAAAAGAAAAGGAGACAATATTCTTACCTAAGTCAACTAGTGTTTATAGCATTGGAATGAAGCTTTCACATTGTATAGAATATAGTGGCCATTATTCAGTTCAAAATACTACTATACAAATGTTGGAAGAAATGTCCATCTGTTTCAATTCCAAGTGGGGAGAAAGACAATGGAAACATGGAGGCTGATTGGAAAGATGGTTTATTGGTGAACAGGACCACATGGGCTTGAGATCCTGGGCAGCTGAGCACATGGAGGAGAGAGAGAGGGGTATTTATATCCTCTCTTGGGCCTTGCCCTTGAGCTTCCTGTTCCTATGCAGGAAATGTATTCTATTGGTTGGCAGACTCCCAGGAGGCTATGCAGGGGTCATAGCTGAAGTTGTCTGGATAAGTTTGGTTGAACCTTGCTGAGTGATGCAATGAAGGGGCTTGGTTGTGCTGAGCCGATGATAGATAATCCTATTATGTGGTGAGCTCCGATGATAGATAATCCTATTATGTCCTGGAGGGTCGTGTCTTAATCCCATCACTCTGGAGCTGGAGGACTAATTGTCTTGTAGATAGTCTGACCTAGTCCTGCTCAATGGGCACCAAATATCTACTGGGGGCAGGGAGCTGCAGGGAGCTGCTCTTTGTCTTTAAAAACATGCTTCTCCTTTTCTCATCTAGGGAAATATAATATTCTGCCTTTTTAATATTTCTTAGAATATTTCATTCTTCTAGGAGAGGCATGGGTACTAACCAGGGGTGGGTTTCTACCGGTTCACACCGGTTGACCCCAATCAGTTGTTGAGGTCGGGCGTTTGGTGCAAACCAGTTCTGTTGGTGTCTGGAACCAAAAGGGGAAAAATATTTTTTTTGGCCCTCCCACCCACCTGGGCACTATAGGTACCTTTATTTCCCCTTGTTTCATGTGTGCACAGCTCTGTGTATCAGCACAGCTGATTGGCACTTTAGCGTGCCTCAGCTGTTTTCCCCTTGTTGGCTTTAAGTTTCTTTTTACTTTAAATCAAACACGCGCACAGCAAACCGGTAATCAGACCAGTTGAAACCCACCCCTGGTGCTAACTTTCTACACAAATATACCAACAATGTGAATGAGTTCTACAGTTTTTCCCACAGGTCATTCACAATAGTTAAATCCCATTCATAAAAGGAAAGAAGTACAGTATAAGACTCCATCAATGGTTCACACATGCTCAGTAATAATATGATTTGTTGGGTTGTAGCTTAGTGCAAAGGGTGAACCCATCCATTACATTTTTAAACTATTCTTTATAGCTTAGTGTTATGCATTAATTAAGCCATTGCTAAAAGAAACCAGTTAGTGGAATGTATCAATGCACTAATAGATTTTGGCTCCAGTTTTTTTTTTAATCTTTGTTAGGGGAAACAAATTGAGTTGAACTTATTTTGGGCAGCTTTCTCATCAAATCTTATCTGTTTTGATGTGGAAATACAAAATATGTTTTTAATTCCAAATATGTTCTACAAATTGGCAGACAGAAAGTATTACAGTCTTTTTTATTCCAATTTATTTCAGAACACTATGTTCTGAAGGTAACAAGCTACTGTGTACTCCACTACAATTTCACAGGTGAGATCTATTAAACAGTGCAGCTGAGGAGTTAGGAATGTCAGAGCTATTAGTGGCTGTATATGGCAGCCATGAATCAAGAACAGCAAATTTTCATTGTATTTCCTTAAGCATGTTTTTTAAAAATTGACAGGGAAAGTGCCAAAAATTGCACATCTGTGTAGTTGTAAAAGGTAGGAGCATGTCTTAAAATTCGATTATTCAGAAAATAAGTATAGCTATTCTGGATTTATGCTATTTCAGTATGCATATAAGGATATCTTTTTAAATGGTTGCCTACATCATAAACTTCCAACTCACAGAACACCCTAAAATCTTTGAAACAAGTTTCATATTTTCCCTTATACATTGTGTTTCTTCTATGTAAGAATATTTAAAAATGCAAATTCCACCCACATTCCAAAATAATGGGATTCCAGAATAACAATATAATATTATGTAAGGTTTCAGATTATTTTTAGACTCAAATTCATCAGCTGTATGCATATATGAACATTCTAATAACTTATCCCAATTGCAAAACAATGCATCATCAGAATGCTTCCCATATTAAATCCAGGACCAAATATTTTAAAATAAGAATGGGACTCATTTCAGAAATGAAATTAAGTTTGCCCACGTGACTTTTCTTTTCATGTTGTTGGACATTAGGGAACAAACTGATAGGGGAAAAGCAGTTTGTGTCCTAGGGCACATTTTAAAGTATGATCTCATGCCTTGAAATTATAGCATGCAACAGCATCTTAAAAAGTCAATATACTAAATACAGTTTACAGATAATTACATTTTTGGGTAATGTTTTAATTCTGTTCAGGTCTGCACGCTGGTCATGATTCCAGCAGAGATAGAGAGAAATATTTCCTCAGTGTAACCCAATTATATACAATATAATTTATATATGAAAAATACCATTTATAAAGGGTTTTGTTAACGTGAAGTATGTGGTGATCTTATACTGAACATTCCAATAACTTGGAGTAGAATCACGATAATGTACAATATTTGTCCATGAAACCTCAAAACAACTGGATTTGCAACACTGCATTTTATTGGGCCTTTACGTGTCTGAGGCTGATGTAGAAACAGCCATGAAGCAAAGTGTAACAAATGTGCAACAGATGTGCTACTGGCTTGCTGCTCAAATTCATTCAAAAAATTCATCCTTCTCCTCCAGGGAATGGAACAAGTTGCTTCTTTGAAGAAAATGGGAAAAACTTCAATTGAATAACCATATACTTTCAATAATATTTCCTTTAAAAATGGAAGGGGTTTCAAGGGTTAAGCAAGTAGTTTCAATATCAAACCCTGCATTATGACTTATATCATCTCTTAACTTGGCTCAAAATCTAAGAAAATGATCCAAAAATGATAAACATCTGCTGAGGTCATTTTTATAATTCTGCAGTGCTACAGTTCTATCCAATGCGGTGGGCCGTGCATGGGACACATTCCGTTTATTAAGCAAGTCCTGCTGAGCTTTGTGAACTTGTTGCAAAGAGTGGCATCTAGTGGTGGCTATCAGCATGTGGGTTTCATGCATCAACTCAAACTTGTAGCAACATGAAGAGCTAAACAGAAAAAATACGAAGGTGCCTACAACAAATGTTTTTAAGATGTAAACTAGGAATTATGAAACAACAGGGTAAAGCCAGCAGGAAATCATTCTTTGAGAAAATTCTTGGGTTTGTACTTTGGTTCATCCCTGCGTTATGTGTCAAAACAGCTTTGCTGAAGCAAAAAAAAAAAAAACACAACAAAACCCTTTAGAAAAAAATGGTGAGGGTATCCTTGTGAATTATCCTGTTTGGGTAGTCATGAAGCAGAAATGAGCTGTGATAAGTCAAAAATCACAAGAGGAAAATAATTGCTATATTCAGTGGGGGGTTTTAATCATTTAAAATGTTAGGCATTTCCAGAATCAAAATTCAAAAAACAACTTTGGCTTCTATTAACCGGCACCCCAAAGATTTGATTAATATGAAATGATGTATGGTTCACTAAAAAAAAGCTCTGAATGGCCCCCTTTCAGATGAGAAGGCTAAAGATGTTTGCAACATCTAGAACCTATTTGTTTGTGAAGGACAGCATAATTAAGAATGCTCCTGAAGAAACAGAATTCCAAGGATACCTTACAGAAAAAGATCTGAGAATTAGTTGAATTAGCTTACTCTATAAATAAATAAACCTAAATGAAAGAACAACCAGTTACAGGAAATCTGAATAACTAACAAATCACGCTAAGAAATAGAAACTTCTAACACACCTCCCGATTTATCTAACTTGTATGCATTTTCTGGATGAAAACCACCTTCTGCATCTTTTGTATGTTGTTGTATGCTGTTGTATGTTCTCTATTTTCTATACCATCACTTTTCACTAATATTTTTTTGTTTTCATTACTTGTTTTCTAAAAGTGAGCTGGGAAAATAGTGTTAGAAATGGACTTTGGATTAAGCTGAAGTCTACGTCACAAGCCAGAATGAGTTGCAGCCAGTGTGGAACAAAGAAACCACAATTGATCTCTTTCAATTCAGATTCTCAGCCTCTATGAAACTCCTTCCCTCATCTATTTGTTTGGAGTTCCATTGAAAAACCATTGGAAACTCCTTCCCTTATCTATTTGTTTGGAGTTATATTGGAAAACCATTAAAAAAAACAGCATTTTTGTGACATTCCACTCTGGGCTGGAAGAGGAAAGAGTGAGAGTATTGCATTGATGTGATCAACAGGACTGAAGAGATGTTGAGAGATCCTAGTGACTAGTAACGGAATCATTTGTACTTTCTCCTCTGACAATGAACTCCACCACATTCAGAAAAGAGCACTATCATTTCTCATTTCTCTCACCGTTCTTTTGCATATCTCACTCCATGTTTTAACCAAAAACTGGCCAATTTGTTGCCTGTTACAGGGACTAGTATTGCTGGACTTTTCATTAACTTCCACCTCAGAAAATTAAATAGTTCAAAAACAATCTCTTTGATTATTATAAATTGGGTTTATTGCATCCCCCTTTTAAATTGAATCTGGTTCCATGTATCCATCGTAACTGGATTGCATTAAGCTATCTCTGGCCTAGATCAAATAACTTCTGAAGGTCCAAATTGAAGTCTAGGTGGTCTCTACATCAAATCCATGAACTAAATTTGAATACTGTACTGTAGTCTCATGGAATAAGAGAACATATAATCCCAGTGGAAGAATTCTATATTTCTTATATGCCCCTCCATCTACAGTATATCCTACAGATTCATGTTGTTAACATAAGCCCAGTAACCAAACTTCATAAACAAATTTCCAGTCTTTTGTTATGATTAATATTAGATCATTATTTGGGGGGACTTTATTATTTTACATATAAATTTTAAAAGTACTGTAGATATAAATAAATATAACTAATAAATATATTCATTAGATGAACCTCATAATTCAGAAATATTACATACAAATAATCTTTTAAATGAATTTGTGCATTACAGACTAGAAGGTGATCAAGAACTCTTACTCAGGTTTTATTAATAAAAATAAAACTGGACTAGAAAGTGGGACAGTGTGAGTGCTAGTTCTCCCTGAAAAACGAAAGATGGTTAGGGATTTGGGGCCAGCCATATTTTCACAACCCAACCTGGTTTCACAGATTTTGCAGCAGCTGAGACCCCAGGGAAAGGGAGGTGGGTGGCAGCGATTACCTGAGATAATTACAGTAGGAGGCATCCAAACACCTTACTCCACAGATTGCTGGTTGTGAGATGCTGTTTCTTAAATTGGGCAACAGCAAAGGACACCTGGGATGATTGCTATTGTACCAGCCTCCCTTCTATGTGGCAATTTCCTTGCCTGAACTCTTTGACTCAGGCAGGGGAGGCAGGGGAGTTTCCTGGGGTCATAGTCCTAGGGATTTTAATCTGCCTTCACTGGGCATGGGTCAGAGGTAGGTCAGGAGTTTGTATCTACTATGGCAGCCATGGACCTGGCCAAATTGTTCAGGGCCAACTCATAATGGTGGCAATACACCTGATCTGGTTTTTTGTTGGGGCAATGCTGGAACATTCTGGATTTGAGGGAAATACAAATGTTTCCCTTGCCATGATCCATCTAATAGAGCCAGTTCTCTACTGCCATCCTACTTTACAGGGAGGCCAGGCCTATTGGATTGGTTTTCTCCAGGTGACTAATGAACCCAATTGAGTTCTAGAGGGAGCTTAAGGTTATTCTACAAAACCTGCTTCTAAGTCTGATTGAAGCTTTAGCAGTTGCATGAATAACAAAGCATCAGCAGCTTTAGATCAGATTGTGCCTAAGTGGACTCTCCATGCCCAGCTTTCCCAGTGCTCACCATAGTATATGATGGAATTCAGGA
Source organism: Pseudoxyrhopus heterurus (assembly GCA_032468235.1). Taxonomy (NCBI): domain Eukaryota; kingdom Metazoa; phylum Chordata; class Lepidosauria; order Squamata; genus Pseudoxyrhopus; species Pseudoxyrhopus heterurus. Next base: position 159,699 of record JANHJO010000865.1, read on the forward strand.
AATTAAATGGGCTAAGAGATGCGTAGAGCACTGCTGGTGAATAAGGCATGGAGATGATGAGACATGAGCTAGAGCCACTATTAACACCTATCTTGTGGTGGAAAGGGTAGCAAAGTGTATACTTAAAGAACTGTCTTTTTCCAAGAGTCTGTATCTGTCCAACTCAATCCAACAGACTGAGCATGCTGCAGATCCCATCAGTCAAAGAGTGTCCAATGGCAGGAACTAGAAGACTTTTCTGCTGTAGTTGCTGCCTTATGGGATATTCGCCCCTTAGAGTTTAGAAAGGCCCAACCCTGTTGGCCTTTCACGAAGCTTTAAAAACTTGGCTATGTAAATGAATATGACCCCATTACTTTACTGTTAGTTTATTAACCATCATGGCTGCTGTTTGTATTTATTTATTTGTTGGATGTTTAGTGGATGATTTTACTGTTTTACTTATTGTTTTATAATTTTAGAATTGTAAGCCATCACAAGTCCCTTGGTTGAGTTGGGCAGCTATATAAATTGAATAAATAAATAAACCCATTTAATTTTGTTGTGGGGAAAATAGGAAAAGGGAGCATTATATACACCATCTTGCATAACATTTAAATCTATTTAACTTGACAGAATATGCCATAAAAAAGATGGACTTTGTTAATATCTAGGAAATACACTTTCTACTCCCTGTCAGAGGATAATGTTCTGGGGTTATATGATCAGCCTTAAAATTAAAAGCACCTAGACCACAAACTGATTTCTCCTAACTCAATTTGTTTGCCTTTGGTTATTATCTAATTTCAAAAGAGTTCTTAATGTTTGTAATTCCTGAATGAACATATGTGGGACCAAATAAAGGGTTTTTTTTCTTCTTTGGGTTGATCAATATATTTTTTTATTTGCTCTATGACAGATCACCAGGGGCAATGGGCCTCTAGAATGGGATAGTATTAAATAAACTAAGAAAATCACAGGTTGGTTGGTCTGGTTAAAGTAAGGAAAACAGAAATGAGTAAATGGTAAATGTTTTGAAGTGCTGAATATCTGGATAGGATATCTGTGACTTGCTAGATACAGTAGAGCTGCTTGACTAAGGGAGAAAAAAGTGTGTCTTTGGACCTGAGTAATTTATACAGTTAGAGCCATGGGTCACTGCAGTAGTTGCAGTTCAGAAGAAACTGCATCCTTCTGTATCAGAATATATTGTATGATTAAAGAAGACTGATTTCAACTGCATTGGATTCACAAATTTCACTAAATATCAATTTTATTGTGATCTTCAACAAAAGACATTACTCCAAAGCCATTACTCTATACGTTTTTCCTAATATACATATTGTATACACTTTTAAACACTGTAAGTTACATCACAAAAATCAGAAGTGCATTTTGGCATATAACTATATTCTGATTCACATATAGATTCAGAAAGTAGAAATGGGTAAAGTGTTATTAAATTATGAACTAGTGCAAATACATGACCTAATATAAAGCCTCTAGAATTAAATGAGCCTATTGTATTCTAATTATTTTTTATCCAACCATTGTGAGAGGAAAGTATAATTTTCTCTTCATACATTGTAAAGTATATCACTGAAGGAGATAATAATCTGTAATATAATTACTAAGTATAATGTAAAAAGTAGTGTTTAGATCATTAATCTAATTATCTAATAAATAACTTTGATTATATTAACTTTTTGAAGACTTTAAGGGAAAAATCCTCTATTTTTGAAAGTACATGAGGAAATTTTTTAGATTTTGTTCTTGTGTAACCTTTAGTGTTTTGGCAAAGATTTTAAGAACCATGAAATTAGTTCTTCACATACTAAGCAACCTTGGAGGAAGGATTTTTCAAATTATCCCAGATAATTTTAAGAATAATTTCTATAACAAATAGTGAGCTTGGATATTAGGGTTTTTTTAAAATAAAAAGTGAGATATCTTCACAAATATGTCAGAAGAAATTATTAGCTGATTATGTGCCGTCAAATCAGTGTTTGACTCTTAGTGACCTTGTAGACTAGGGCTGTCAAATTCCCATGGGCCAGATGCATCACATGCTGGCCATGCCCACACCCAATGTAGCAAAAGGGAAAAAAGTCCCGATACATCACATGATGCTGCAGTGATGATGTGAGTTTGACACCCTTGTTGTAGACAGATCTTTTTTAAATTGTTATGTCCCCAGGCTGGCCTTTAGTTCTTCCAATGTTGTACCTATTGTTGCTGTAATCCATCTTGCTACTAATCATCGTCTTCTCTTTCCTTCCACTTTTCCTCCCACTTCTCAAGGGAGCTGGATTTTCATAGAATGTGTCCAAAATATGATAATTTGACATTTATGCCTCAGAACTCTGCATTAATTTGATCCATTTGTTTGCTTTCATAGATGGTCAACCATGGTATTCTCAGGACTCTTTCTTGGCTAGTCATTGTATTCTTGCAAGGTTAAACTACTGTATATACTTGAGTATAAGCCTAGTTTTTCAGCCCTCAAAAAGGGCTGAAAAAAACCACCCTCGGCTTATACTCGAG
>JANHJO010000865.1:176760-187224 GCA_032468235.1 Pseudoxyrhopus heterurus
GTTCAAATCCCACCAGGCTCAAGGTCAACTCAGCCTTCCATCTTTCCGAGGTAGGTAAAATGAGAACCCAGATTGTTGGGGGCAATATGCTGACATTGTAAACTGCTTAGAGAGGGTTATAGCCCTGATAGGCGATATATAAATACAGTGCTATTGCTATTGTTACATCAGGGAGTAACAGTGGTTTTGGGGGAAGCATGGAGCAGGATAATAATCACTTTTGTGGTTTCTGTCTCTTTCCTAATGCTTCTGTATGGAACTCCACTTCTCGGGCTTTTATCTGGGACAATCAAGGACAGGTACACCAGACCTAATCAGAAAAAGTAAAAAGGTGGTTTAGTGGTAGCTATTTGAAACACAAATCTCTTTGGGATGGAAATTTCTCTCTAAATAAGCAGGTTCTCATTCTGCTTGTAGCAGTTGTCCCTACTGATCTTACACAGTCCAGAAAAGAGTGATAGGGCTTCAGAGAGAAGTCTGAATCTAGGTCAACCTCAGGTTTAGCTTGACTCTTGAGATTTCACCAAGGAATGCAGCAAGGGTTCCTAGGCAAGCTCTAGCTCAAGGAGTAAAGTAATTACCTGTTCCATAGAAAGCAGAACATTAAAAATGGCTTGAAAGAACGCCTAATTGTTCAGTGGGTTTTGGAAGACAGGTAAGAGAAAGAAGGAAGCTCAATAAATTTAAAAGATCCTAATAGAAATATATTACCTTTCTGAAATGACTTTAACAGATTCAGGGAGTTCAAGTATGATTGCATTTTCCTTGCCCTGCTTGTACATGTGCCCTTGGGGTGTATTTGCCAAAGATAAAGTAATTAGCCAAACATGCTGTTTAAACAATGTTTTCCCAGTACAAAGAAACAATTTATCATCTGACCAAGTGAGACTCTAAAAACAATAAACTGGGAAATTTTGATAATTCCTTAGACAATAATAAGTTCTTTATCAGCAACTGCTTATTTCCCTGATCTTTCCACAACTAAAATATAATTTGTTTTGGAACTAAAGAAGGTCTTAAGGATTAGGCCAAGGATAGGTAGGAAACTTTAAACAATAGCAAGCCAATTTAAAAAGCCTTGCAATAGGCCTTGTTTGCATTTGTGGATAGACAGCAGAATTATGCTGGTAAAGTTTACTGGAATAAGCCATTACATGAAACATGGAATAGCTCACCATGATCATACCATCACCCTTGCATAAGGACTCTAATTCACATGATTAGGATTTTCGGCTTCAGCTTTACTGATACCATCATGCAATTTTAGGGTACCACTCTACACTCATTCTTGTGATCTCTGTTTTCCCATCTATGCTTTTGCTTGGCAAAAAAGAAAAGGAAGAATCTCACCATCTATGTGAGTACAGTGAGTAAAAATACATGGTGAGTGTAAGAAACATTACAATAGCAGCCCTGCCACAATTGATGTATATTTAATTGAAGTTCACCTATAAGAGAGTTATGCAGTGCTTCACATACAAAGGAGATGAAGCAATTACAGGAAAGGAGAGAGCAATTACATATCAGGATATGTTGCAGCTACTTTAGAGAGTTCCAAATAGATGCTACATGCCTGTTCTTGTGTGCTTGAGATCACCTTTTTTCCTGTGAATCTGAAGTGCTATACAGCCTTGATATACAAATATAGTTGCATAGTATAAGACTGTCTCTATTCAATAGAAAACTAGTTGCCGCTATATTCCTGATCATGTGGCTTGTGGCCTAAATGTGCTGGAAAGTCATTTTTCAGAAATATTTTAATATGAATATCTATCTGTTCTGAGCAACAAATTGGAGTTGATGGCCGAAATGGCCCCTTCCAACTCTGTGGAGTTATAATTATAATTTAGGATTATATTTGCTGTATAGGAATAATGTGTCTCTAACTTGCACAGAAAAAGAAACCAAATTGCCTGTGTCAAGTATTACTTGTGGTTACTGATTTATAATTGCCATATTTCCTTTTTTAATTGTATAAAATATTGGCAGTTGAAAACACTTACACACACTGTTTTCACTTGCAACCTTTTGTTTAATTTCTACTTTTTTACTGAAATCCATTTGCTTCTATTTTCTTTAACATGTGTGCTTACAAGCTGTTTTATGCCATTTCCTCATCTGCCTTATAATTCCTAGAACATTCACTTAATAAACAATGTAACTTTAGTCAGACTTTCATTGTTCCTTTTGTTTGATTCTGAAATAAACCAATAAATAGTTCTAACTTCATTAAATTAAACATGGTGGTCTCCAACTGATGAAACAACTAAAGACAAACAAGAAACATCTTTTTTGTCTGCAACAGTTACACACAAGAATATTGTCTATCATTTTCAATATTGAAAATTATTGGAAATTTTGAGATTCATTGTATTTTTCTGAAGCTCTATTTGGGAGAACCCAGTACTTTCTACAGTATATCCTCTTCAGATCTTCCATAAATGAATTGCAGGCACTTCCAATTAAATTATTTTCAATGTGTGAAGTTTAAGTCATTTTTAACAAATAAACTAGCCTGTATTTTGGCAAAACTACCAACAGCACTGGTGAGTTATACATTATTTCATTATTCAGCTGCACATTTAAAATATGGTAACTTTTGTTCATAAGCAGCCATCATTCATTCCATAAATTGATACTAAACAGACTTGAGTAACAAAAATCCATCCAAATGTCCCCAGGAAGGTTGCAAGGCCCAGGAGAGACATTACATAGAAAAATGCAAAAATGGTAGCTTTACAATATTAAAATACAATTTGCAATTTCCACTTCCTCTATTTATAGCCTTAGAACATTACCATCACCATCATGATTGCTGAAATATGATACTTTAATTCTATTTTTTGCCATTTTCATTTTGGGAATACACAGTATATTATTTTAGTATATTATATTTATGAAACAGAAGTATATTATAAACCCTAAAATGATCAGATGCAATTAATAAACCATGATAATCCCAGAACTTTTCCCAAACCAAACTATGTGCATCCGTTCAATGTAGCTACCCATTTGCTATCTGCCATTGAAAATGTTAAACATGTGTCCCTTAGCCACCAAAATGTTGCCTATTCTTCTATAGTAGATTCATAGGTTGTAATTGAGATGTTCAGGTGGCAAATCACATTGTGACATCCAATGATATCACCAGGCAAGTGCAGCTGATTTTTTTTAATACCTCCCCCGCCTGCAATCACACCCATCTGTAACCAAAGCTATGCAACCAAAATGTGGCTGCTTGTTTCTTAGTGGCACAAGATCAGGTTGCTGGAAAAGTACAAATGGGTTATTGGCAGCCTATAAATAACCTTTAGAACATAGATTAACCAACCCTGTTCCATAACTTGAAAAGGCCAACATCTGAAACCAAGACTGCAATACTTACTGTGTTCAGACTGTACACAAATAAATGTTCCTTAAGATGCATAGCACAAGCCTTCATAAAACTCTCACACATATTCTTCATCCTCTGTTCTTCTCTTTCCCTTCTGACAATCCATTGCAGACTCTTTGATTTTTAATATTTACTAACTCACTAGCGAGATTTTATTTTCTTTATATGAAAGGCTTGATTATTTGAAGCAAAGAGAGGAAAAGTGTTTCTTGATTCCTTCCATTTCTGCAGTGTGTCTTCTCAACATTGTTCTAAGCCACTTTTACAAATGGATGAAAATATGGGATCCTACTATCTTTTCTCCTATGACTTTGGAGAGAAGTTAAAGAATCTCTCTTCCTCCCCATTCATCCATTCAAATTAAGGAATTCTTACACCCTTTTTCACTTAAGACCCCTAGACTACGGGTGTCAAACTTGCCATGTCACGTTGTCATCACATGATTATTGTGATGTTTTTTTTCCCTTCACAGAGCTGGGGTGGGCATGGCCTGCACATGACACATCTGGCCTGCGAGTCACCAGTTTGATACCCCTGCCCTAGGCAAAATAAATATGATATGTCTTTATTCTTTTGAAACTAATTTTAAAATTTTAGAGAGAAGGCCATGCAAGGAGCTTAGATAAAAAGCATTTTAAAAAGAGTAGTCTGATTTAAGAGCACTGAAAAACCATAGATCAGTAGGAGGAGATATTAGGCAAGTTGGAGAATACAGAGAATGCTGTTCACACATGGACTATGAACAGAAGCAGCCCAACAATGATGGTTTTCTTTTTTTAAAAAAAATCTGAAAATTGTAACTTGGTACTGTATGAAAAAGCCTGCTGCTCTCTTCCAGAAAATTACAGGTTCTATAGAAAAGGAATAATTATACCAATTTAGATATCTTAAGTCTCTACTTTTTAATCCTTTACTATTTCAAATGTGAAATAGTTGTTCTAGTTGTTTAAATTGTATTACATAGGGTATATATAAATATAAAATCCAAATATCTGAACTCTACCACTTCAGAATTCAGAATGTTATGGACAATTTAACAGGGAAAGAATGAAACAATCATTTTGGCTCAATTATTTATTAACATCAGTTCTTGTTTTATTGCAGCAGACAGCTGGGAAATAAATCAGTGGGTTAAGCTTATTTAATGTAACAAATTCGACCTGATGCAGACTCCATAGTTTACAAACTATTAGAAGTGTAGATCTGTGATTTTTCAGACACTTCTTAATAACATTTAATGGATGCAACAATAAGACAAAAGTCAAAGCATTTTAAGAATGTCAGCTGGCCTCTTCAGACATTGGGATGGATCCAGACTAGGTTTGCTGAACTTGTCTCATTCAGATCAATAGGCTAAGTCAATTGTGATTTAAGTCTAATAATTTCAATGGGAATTAAGTTCACATCAGCCCATATCTATGCAGAAGTAATTATGTGATTTTATAAAATATGAATGCAAAAATTTGGCATTCAGTACAAAGAGTAAGGTAACTTTATCGATAGATTGATTGTTCTACATTATGCATGATATAGATATGTTCAAAATTGGTATAAAATGTGTAGATAAAACTTTGATAGCTTGAATTTAAATCAAATAGTTCTAAGTTTAATGAATAATTTTGTATTTGCTTAAAATACTCAAATTATATAATCAAATTTATCCACCACCTTCAAGTTGGAATATGAAAGAATATCTGTCATCTTATGAAAGAGATATCTAATATTATGAAAAAGAAAAGCATGATAGACCACGTGTACTATGTCTAAAACTGGGTAACGTTTTAAGGAACTTAAGCAATTGATTTTATTCTTTAAAATCCTCCAATTAAAAAATGCAAAGGGGAACGGCTAAAATGTCTGGACCCACCTACACTAGTGCGTCAAAGACAGCTCTGGGACCCACATTTTTGGCAGCTTTGATATAAAGCATTTTTGTTTTGAAGGGGGGGGGTAGGAAAAAGAAATGTCATGATGTGGCTGTAATGACTTCATACATTTTCAGAAGGGAAACTAACTTCTTTCCCTGGGGACTTAGCTTGAGTTTCATCCTACTATGTTTAATATATGCTTCATCTTACTTAACTTAATCCTGATATGGATGCGCTGGGGTCAAAAAACAACAACAATGCCTAAAAATGTTATTTTACATTCCTACTCCTCTGCAAGCAATTGTAGTGTTTACCAGTAGTTCTTAACTTAACTTTCATCCATATAGCAATCACAGAACCAGCATTGTTCTCCCATCATCAAATACTCCCTGATTGGTTTAAAGGTGGCCTGAATTGAATGTGTTATAGCTATTTCATATTTCTACAAGTGGAGGCGGGCAGAATCAGGATGCTATAATACATTTCTAAATGATTTACAGTAGACAAGATTACAGAACATCTTTCAGTTACAATAATCCCAGATCAGAACTGGGCTAGAACTAGTCAAGGCTTCAGATACAGAAGACGAGCTGTAGTGTGCAAGGTTATGTAAAGTTAACTTTTTTTTCCTAGAGGAAAGATGGATATTTTGGGCATGAAAGTAAGATGATGAGACACCTTAAATACTTTGCAGGCCAACAAGTAGCAATTGGGTGGGTCAATACTAATTTTCTGGCAAGGAAAGACATGCTAATTTGGCTTTTTGATTCTCTGCAGAGGTAGATGTCCCACATGTAGTTACATTTGATTACTATAATTCATCTGATCACCCTCTTCAAGGTATGCGTGAGATTTCACTGTGAAATCAGTAGATTCTCCTAATAAGAAAGCTGTAGAAGTGCCCTAAAATTATCAGTTTTGATATGAATTCCTGATAACCATGAGCATTAGGGAGGAGGTGGTAATAAAAAATACCTGTCATCAATTACCACAATTTATGTCTTTTTTAAAAATGTCACCACCAGTAGTGAACGATGAAAATCAGCTATAGCACAAAAACATTTTTGTGATCCTCCCCTACAACAAAATCCACAAGTATTGCCATTTTTCCTCCTTAAAGTATATCTGTTTAATTCCTGGAGCCATACTGGAGCAAGCCATTCTAAGTATTAGGTCTTTCCTTTGCTATTTGAATGTTGCTATACTTTATCTTTAAAAACATGGACTTGAATAAAAATAAGAGGAAGGTGGCTACCGATTTCCCCTCCTTCCAGTTTTACTTCAGTTATATGAGAAGTTTGACTGCAGAAATGTTTCTGTGTCTTTTTCTGGAATGCCTTCAAGTCCCTAAGATTTTATTCTGTTTCTAATGTCATATTGCACGCTAATTCAGAATAACCCAAAAGAATTCTATGTGTCCAATATTGGATAAAGCTATATACACTGTTGTTTCAAGAGCAAACAGTTGTAGATTGCAAAGCATCTACTCATAATATACTGTGTTAAATTCTAAACACTGACCCAAGGGGCTACTCTAAGGAGGAATGTAGTGTCTTACCTTGTAATTGTTCCCAGAAACACCTTGGACTGGTCTGATTTAGATTTGTAAACCACTGGGAATCCACTATGACTGGTGCTGGCAAGGACCTGAGCCAAGAAAGCAATGTTTTCCTTTAAATTGAGGACTCTGACATGAAGTTTCATGACATCTTTGGCAGCAAACAATTCCAGATTTAACCTGAAAAATACAAAGCAGACAGGCATAATTTATTTAGTAAACAAGAAACTAGGCATGCAATACCATTTTAGCATATGATGGTTTTATAGTGTGCTAGTGAAGTACTTCAAGCTAAAATTAGGTTTATTTATGAATATTTTGTTTAAAGCATAATTACCCAATAAAGTAGTGATCAAGCATACCCTTCTTACCTATGAGTAAAATCCATGATAAATTCAAACAGATGCAAGCCATGTTTTTTTACTAGAGGACAAGCACCTTTCATCAATTTATTTTATTTTTTTTAGCTTTTTGTTTTAACATCCTAACTGAAAATGAAATGCTGAGGAAATCACATTCAGTTAACAAAATGTTATTGGAGTGAAGAAAAGTATGAAAAAAAGATAAATAAACCTTAATTTTATAACAACAGAATAATGATTAGTATGGGTGAGACCAATTGTTCAGTTCAATATCCTGCTTATATCAGTAATCTGGGGGAATGGTTGGTGATCTTAGAAACCATGAACAACTGCTTACACAATGAATAACAAGAGAACATTTGTGCCATGTTGGTTTTATTTATAGTATTTTAACAACATAATAAAATATCATCCTACAAATTTCATGGAATTACACTAAGAAGATATAAAATTTGAGATAAAATCTGCTGGCCCTAGAAGGGAGCCAATTATTACAATGAAGCAAGGCAATTAAGTCGCACTTAAGATATTTGGGTATGGAATTGGGTATGTCTAGCTTAATGAAAAGAAGGACTAGGGGTGACATGATAACAATGTTCCAATATCTAAGGGCTTTCCATAAAGAAGAGGGAATCAACCTATTCTCCAAAGTACCTGAAGGCAGGACAAGAAGGAATGGATGGAAACTAATCAAGGAGAGGAGCAACCTAGAACTAAGGAGGAAATTTCCTGACAGTTAGAACAATTAACCAGTGGAACAACTTGCCTCCAGAAGTTGTAAATGCTCCAATACTGGATGTTTTTAAGAAAAGATTGGACAACCATTTGTCTGAAATGGTATAGGGTTTCCTGCCTAAGGGAGTTGGACTAGAAGACCTCCAAAGTCCCTTCCAACTCTGTTATTCTATTTTACTGTTTGTGGGAAGCTATCAAGTGACAGAGCGACATCTTGGAAAGGCACGTTGTCCCCATCTACATTTACATTTGGTGGTGAGCTAAAGGTGGAAAGACGACGTCCCTTTCTAAAAAGACCCATCTCTCAAACTCATGGCAATATTTGATCACTGGACTTTGGCGATGCAGTTTTTGGACTTTTTAAGAATGGGCAGAAAATGGAAATGGAAAATCAGCCACTCTGATACCAAATTTTGATCTTAGGAGACCTAAAATGGATTCTAGAATTCCACTTGGTCTACAGCAGGAGTCCACAACCTTGGCAACTTTTAAGACTTGTGGACTTCAACTTCCAAAATTCTCCAGCCAGCCATGCTGAATGCCCCCAGTCTGCAATTTACTACCTGAAGGCAAGGCTATAATTTATTATCCTATTTTATTTCTCCGGTGAACTCAGAATTCCTGGGACTGATTCAATTTCTTATCCTTTTCTACTGTAAGTAGAAAGAATGGTTGGCTCCCATTTACTCCCAAGTTACAAATTGGATTTGGGTGAGGTGCGGTGGGGAGTCAATATCTCTTCATTTTCCTTTCTTGTGTCTAGCTGGCCCTTTCAGATTCCAAATCTTTCTCCTCTTCAACCTTTAACACCTTTATAATTCTCCTCTGAGAGCTTTAAACGGCTCTGAGGCCCATCTGGAGGGAAAAGAGAAACAAACAGAAATAAAATTTGACTTTTAGGCACCTTCAAAAGGAGGACTAAACATGAAAAACGATGCCTCCTTGACTCTATAGACCAGGGACGCTGTGAGCTACCAAATGTGAGAAACACTAGAGGAAAGAAAGAGATGGGGTATGTTTGTTCTCGATAATATTTTACAAATGTTCTCCTGCAGTAGGACTAGCCAGGATTCTCTTGGGCCACTTGCTGTGATCTGAAAGGACAACCGTCTGGCCAGGATTCACTTCGTCCTCTTGCCTCTGTTGCTTCCTTGGCTGGTTTGAAACCACAGTAGGTTGGCTTGGTTCATAGCTCAAGACTGGAGCATCTCTTGAGATGGGAATGGATTCCCAAGTTGATCCCAAGTGGTCACCAGCTTTCCAGTAGGAGGGAACAGTGATCATCTTTCATGGGTTTGGACCCGGTACTGATCTCCGGGTTTTAAGTAGATTTCCATCTTGCAGCTGTGCCCCTTCCTTCTCATCTTCCACTTGAAAACCACATAACCTAAGCTCAGCTAGAACATCCAGATACATCTGTCCTCCAGATGTGGAGTTTTCAGGTTCTCCCACCTCTGTTGGTCACCAGGTTTCCGGTAGGAGGGAACAGTGATCGTCTTTCATGGGTTTGGACCAGATGCTGATCTCTGGGTTCTAGGTTGACTTCCAGATACATCTGTCCCCCCCAGAACGTGGGGTTTTCAGGTTCTCTCACCTCCTGTTGGTGATTCAGCTGATCATCTCAGGCACTCCTGGCTCTATTTCAATCCTGCTGTTGATAGCCTGCATCTGTCAACTTAAAAGTTGATGAGCTTCCTTAAAAATATGTTTGCCGGTGCTTGCTTTACTTCTTAGATGACTACCCTCACATCTGACGCAGAGTTTTATATAACTCACCCAGGCCTAAATTATATACCGGAGAGAAGAGTTGTAACAGACAGATGGTTTTCCAGACTTTCAAAAGTCTATCTATCTAGCCCATGCAATGCACATCCAATCTCACACAGACACATCCGCACTTCTTGTTGTATTTGCTGATTTGGCCTGCATTCAGAAGCCTTTGCTATATCCCTGCTAGAATCGGAAATATACCTTCCAGGCAAATGAAGGCTGAGCTGAGCAATTTTAATATCTAAACAGCTCATTTCAACACCAGCTCTTGACAGAAGTGGGCGTCCAATTCTTACTGGTTCCAGCCTGGAAAAAACGGACTCCATCTTCTGATGGATGAGCTCTGACTGTCTCAGTGATGTGCAGCCCAGGTTTCTCAGTTTAGCTGAAGCTTGAGTAGTTAGTGATTGTGTGCGCGCATCCCTGAAGGTGTTTATGCCCACGGACAAGCAAAATGCTGTGATCCTTAGACAGAGACTGAAAAGGGAAATCCAACAGCAAATAGCTCTGTCACTCCTGCAGGGGATGATAAAAACGTGGATTTGTCAGGGACAGTTAGTTGATGTCCTACAAGAAGTCACATTATAGTTTGGGGTATAAGCTGTGAACTTGGTCAGTATTGAGAAACTTTATCCATACCCTGAGAGCTTTCCATATATCAATAAACAAGAGGGCAGAATTGGAAGGCAGTTTTGGAGCAACAAGCTTCTTTAGACACTTAGATCAGTCCTTCCTTCCGTCCTTCCTTCCTTCCTTCCGTCCTTCCTTCCTTGCTTC
>JANHJO010000865.1:208724-220685 GCA_032468235.1 Pseudoxyrhopus heterurus
AGGATTCTCCAGCTTGAAATAAACTTTTCTATAGAGGACATACAAACTTACAACCTCTGCTTTATATATATAGATTCAAGGCAGTGATCATACATAATGCCCCTCTTCTATTTTTCAGAACAACCCTGTGAAGTGGGTTGGACTGAGAAAGCGTGATTGGCCCAAAGTCACCCAGCTAGGTTTCATGCCTAAGGCAAGACTAGAATTCAATCTCCTGGTTTCTAGGCCAGCACCTTAACCATTACATCAAACTAATTGAATACTGTGGAAATGTGGCATTAGAAGAGTGTATCAGAAGAGACAGAGCAAGAAGTATCTTCTGAGACAAAGCAAGAATTAATAGGTGCTAAATGAATATTGACTAAATATAAAAATAAGTGACCAGTGCAAAAGAGCTACATTGAGCATAGAAAGTTTGGTTGCATAGAAAGAATAAATGTGAAAACAGAGTGAAGGGAGAATGAATGGATCAAGAGAAAAAAGATGATTGAGAAAATTGTAGCTGGATTCTCAAAAAAGAGAATTTTTTTAAAAAAAGGATGAACTGTTATTTAGTCACAATGGAAAAACAGTTTCTAATATAGGAAAATAAGGAGGTAAAATAACAAATGAAACTGATGTAAACTAGCTCTTATCTCATGCTTTACAATTCTTTGGCTTTTCTGAACTTTGCACATTGTTTACCCCAAAACAGCAATAACATAAAAAGTATGTATTTATATAGAAAACAAAGTCCATAAGAGTTACCAACAACTGAGCCCTTAAGAAGTGTATAAGCAACATTTTTGATTCCAAGGGTTGCACAAGTAGAATGAAAGATGTATTCCCACGTACATTCAGATATAGTACATGCACATCTCTTCCATTACAATCCATGTAAAGGAAGCAATCCATGCATTGCTTATCCATACTTCATATTTCTCCATCTCGCATAGTCTCTTAGAGACTATGCAAAAAGCCAAAATAAACATTCCAAAATTATTTTGGAATCTATCAGACAAAGAAATATTTTTTACAATTTAGTTTTTAAGCTATGTTATTGCACTGTTCAAGTCCTTTTACTCTTGTCAAAAATATATGAATGCCTGTGTTTACTTTGGAGGGACATGAACTGAACTTCTACTTCCCAGTCTAAAGAAAAAGATTCACAAGTGTTATAATCGCCATCTAGAGGGATTACATGTGCAATGCTAGAGTGCCAGAGTGAATACTAGCCGTTCCATTATGCTGCTGCTATCCCTTTCTGCTTCTATGGATATTGAGTTTTTACTGACATTTCCATAGGAAGTCAGTTGCACTGAACATCACATTTCACAAAGTTTCTGAACAATGTTCAGATAAAGGTTTTGTTTTGCTCTTCAGATATTTTATTTCCAGAAAAATGATATTAAGACTAGGGTTTTGATTATCTTAAAGTCCAAATAGATCCTTTGGTTCATTGGTAGGATATAAGTAGTCCATGATAAATAATATTTATATTCTATTTCAAAAGAACATTGATAGCATAATTGCTATATAAAAAGCATTTTATTATTGGGAAGTCAATGTCTTCTAGGCTTAGATTTTTCCAAGGCTAAGGTTGGAGACTTATTTGTTTGAATCTAGATCTGGTGTCAAAATCAGGAACTGAAATAAGGTGAGCTCTTCAGATCCAAGAAGCAGCTTTCTTAAAAAACATTCTCTAAATCTATAAAGATGTTGATTATGACAACCAAGAATTTGTCTAAAATGCCACATATCATCTAAGTCTTATGCCTTCTCCCCAAATTTCCTATAATATCTCTATTTATAATGCCTGGTCAAAAGTATAGAAACATTTATCTGGTAACTAATTTTCAGTTTCTTTAAGAAATGTGATATTTCTTAAATGTGAAATCCTAGAATTTGGTCAGAATTTAGGGCAATTCTAGACATCATCAGCCAGATCAGAAAAATCTGAATGCCAGTGACTTCGCCTTAAAAGCTATGCTTATTCTAAAGTGACATGGTATTGTTTTATGCGTGTTTTTATATTTTATACTATACTTAATGTAGTTTTCAATTATTGCACTGCCTAGGGAGGCAATTTGTGAAAGGCAATATTGTATATAAACATAAAATAGAAAAAAGAACTATTACAGACATGTGGGCATAACTTTCTCTTTACATCAAATAGTTATACTTCACTCCAATAGCAACATCTGGATGAAGCTGGTAAGTCTTTCATTATCCTTTCCCAGCATAGCAAAAATCTTCTAAACTTTCTTATGAAAAAACCTTCTTCAGGGCAAAAATCTAATGATTCCAGCCACTCATTCCCATACTGTTAGTCTCCCAGTCAGGCAACACCTCATCAAATACTCTTTTGATCTACGGCTTTTGATCAAACAGCTCTTCCTACAAGTTATCTTAAACATACCATGATGACTGTAAGGGATATTGTTAGTCTTGAAACACCACTGAAAAAGGAAGCTGCTCCAATTGCAGCAAACAATCCAGGATCAATCCATGCATGACTTTCATCAGTCTGAATTCCAAAAATGGAAACTAATACCAAACCAACAATTCTCCCGTATAAAGCTCCTATGTACCTGCAAAAGAAAAGAAAAAAAGACAATTCTGCACTGAAAATGCTTCAGATTGTGCCTATTTGATATTTTTTTTATAATGAGAAAATTTGGGTTATAGTCTTGTGGATGGAAATAGAAGATTCTCGTGTTTAATTTAGCAACAAAGCAATTGAAGGGTGGCTCTTGGCTAACTTTGGTTGAAGTGATTAGAGCACCAGGAAGGCTACGGGTTAAATTGGGATATTCAAAACATATTTAAAAGTCTGTGGCTAAGCATTTCTTTATTGTTGGCAAGAAAATTATATGAATAAATCCAGGTAGTAACTAGGAGTCATGCTTAAATCAACAAATTAATATTTGTAAATATTTTATATTTTATTGCACAATAATTCCCCTAAAAGTGTTATGGGTTCTTTTTTTTTTTTCAAAATTATGGAAGCAGCATTGTGCTGTAAGTTCTGCCCTTTAGGACATATATGTGATGCCTCAAAGCACATATCAAACAGCTGGGGCTTTGGAGTTCAACAATGTTGACACTGCTTTCATCATATTGCCATCTCTGCAGATGCCACTGAAAAGTGTTCTGATCCTTCCATAACTACAATTAAGTTACAAAGGAACTTCTCCCACAGGGTTGTTCTTCAATTCAAGAAGCAAAAGCAATGAATGACATTATGGGAAGGTGAGTCTAACAAAACATGTGTGTAGCTCAAAAACAGCCTCAAAAGAAATATTTGAAATGTTGAAAATAAGATGAGGAAAATCTTTTTTGTAATAGGAGAAAACTTTGGGGAAGTTAAAGGACAGGTGTTAGCACCATTTAAATCTTGAGCAGAAATTAGGTATCTCTTTAATATTTGTGCCATATCCCCAGTTTGCTTTTTAGCAAAGATGATAGCATCCCAAAGCAGTAGAAAATGAATATCATACTTACAGCATAGGTATAACCAGGCCACTTGCAACAGCAGACCCTGCAGTCAAGCAGGACAACAAGAAATAGAGAAGAAGTGCCATAAAAAGAGAGGGATATCCAAATTCCTCATGAGTCCCACGTCTGAATAAGTACAAGATTCCTTTCATGCCATTTTCTGCCAGGAGGGCGGCAGCTTTAAATTTGGATGGAGAGAAACAGAAGAGAGAAAAGTTCATAATCTAGATTTGTAAAACACAGAGACAGAAAGATATACACCACATTCATTATAGTTTCCCCTCTTTTCTTTTTAGTTCATCATGCTCAGTAAAATACCATGGACACAGATTGCACACAGTTGTTGCTATTGCTACTATTATTGCAATGATCTATATTTTATCTCAAAAGGATGCTAATAGAATTAACAGAGTTGGAAACTACCTTGGAGGTGTTCTAGTCCAACCCGCTGCTTAAGCAGGAAACCCGATACCATTTTAGACAAATGGTTGTCCAATCTCTTCTTAAAAACTTCCAGTGTTGGAGCACCTACAACTTCTGGAAGCAAGTCATTCGAGTCTTTGTGACTTGGCTATTTAGCTTAATGTCTTACATAAACAGTAAATTAACATATCCTATGAGAGTTACAAGCAATTTTATTTGGCCAGGACTGCTATTATTATTGACTCTAATAGACAGGCATCTGATGACAAGATGGTCTCATCAAGGGGTTTGGCCAATTTTTTCAGTCTTTCTCCTTTTACTTTTAATTCTTTTTTAGACTCTATGAGGGAGTCTAATCCAAATTCTTATATTCAAATTTTAAAAACCTGAGAGTTTTAGGTACAACATGGCATCAACTGCATATTTCATGCAGTTGGATGTTCTAATAAATAAAAGGCCTTTCATGCTAGCCCAATGAAATGTCCTGCCTTCATTGTTGCTGTAGGTACATACTGTAAAAGATACCACAGCCATTATGCTCCTGCAGGAAAGTAGTTTCTACTGAGCATGCCCTCTTTTACTCCCAGTTTTATAGGGAACCCCATAGAGTCTTAATTATTCCATTTCTGAATAATGTCACAGAATTTGCCATCCAACAAATATGCACGGTTTCTGCTATCTGACACCAGTAGTAACATATTCAGATTATGTGTGGCTGAATATGAGCCACATGGTAAATAAGAGCAGCTGAACGTGTTTGATTATGGACTGCTAGATATGAAACTACTTCTAGCATTACATTTAGTACTACTTGTCATTTGTATTAGCCAAAACCACTTGTATTAAGTGGTAAAGCTTTTTCTTTTAATTAAAATTTGTTTTTAACTTACCTCATTATTTAATTTAATCCCTTTAGCTTTATTCTTGGCTCAACTATTAACTGAAACATTTTATCTTTAAATTTATTTCAATTGAAATTATATCTTTACCCTCTGTGTTGGTTAATAACTACAGTAAAGTTTTGTTTTAGCATCCTTTTAGACCAAAGGAGGAAATTGATAGCATTGGAAATTATCAGTTTTAGTAGCAATTTTGATGGCACAAACTGGGATTACAAAATAGGGCAAACACTGCTGTGTTGTCCATCATTGTTCTGGGAGAAAATATTTAAAAAATATAGTATGATTAGAATGTTTTAAGTATGGAAAGTCCACAAATTTCCAAAATGGCATAATTTGAATCCAGATACTGATGAAAACCAAGTTTAACAACATCATATGGCTTCTTGTAAAACTGATATATTTTTATTACAATCAGGGAACAGTATACAAAACATCTGTAGGTGAATCTTGTGGAAGAATATTTGAGCAAAGCTGTTCTTGAACAGAGAGAGGAGATTTTTTTTTCTCTTACCTTCATTGAAAGTTTGGTTGAAAAATTTTGTTTCATTTGATCTACCTTGTAAAGTGGCTGGTTTACAGTTATATTCACATATTTGCCAGCTAAGATGATGTATGCTTGTAACCAAAATGAAAAGAAATCATAATCAGTTCATGATAAGAATATATAATGCAGGTGCTAAGGCAATTACTATCTGTGTTCTCCTTTCCCGACACTATATCTGAAGCTCTTAATGTGCTTGCAAAGTTCCTTCACATGCAAGATTTCATCTGAGCTAAATCTCTTGAACCAAAAGATGCACTATAGTAAAAAAAAAAAAACTGCTTCAATGCTAGTCAAACATTTGCCTGGTGGTTTGGGTAGAATACATTTTTCACCTATGGTTTCTTTCAATGCATTGTGAAGTCACTCATCCACCTATTCAAAAAAGTTGTTTTCCAGTGAATCATTCTAAAACTGGTGATTATTTGTTATGTTCTACTGTATGTATGCTATTTCTATTACAGTTTAATCATCTTTTGGGAAATGGGAGACTTAGATATATAATATAACCTTCCTATTGTTATGTATATGGCAATTAGCTTCCTAATCCAGAAGACAGGGCTCTTTAGGAATCTTATGTTGTGATGTCAACAATTCAAGTACCAAAGGTTCTTCAGTTATTTAAGGAACCTGCATATGAAAACTGCTTTTTCCCCCCTGTGGTTCCTGCCAGGCCTTAAAAGTGCCTGATTCCATACTTTTTGACATCACTCTGAAAGGATGCTGGTACTGTCATAAATCATTACAGAATCTCTAATTATGAGAAGTACAGTATTGCAAATTGAAGTAAGCATATATTCCATTTCCTGTGCCTCCACTATGAAATATGTTTATGGACTAGCTCTCCAAGTATTCCAACCAGGTCATAAGATATGCCTTGAAGCTACAGAATTGAATCAGTTCTCAAACTGAAGTAGCCAGGAGCCATTTTAATATACATGTGCTTCCATCTCTTTCACTACTTACCTCTGTGACTTACTAGTTGGATCAGATGCTGGCAGCCTCCTGACAGGAGTACAGTGAAAAAAATACGGCAAGTAGACCGTAGCAGTAATAGTCAAAACCTGCATATAGTATTTTAAAATACAGAAAGGAATGTTTAATGATAGACTAAAATCAGCCAGTTCATACCACAGGAACATCTACAGATATATTCATATGGTCTAGATCAAGCAATTTTACCTATCAGATTCACAAAATATTTCATAGAGGGGCATTTAAGCTCATGAAAGAGCAAAAATCAAAGCCAATAACCCAATTAAAAATAATCTTCATAGTACTAGAACTGTCAAAACTATTTTTACCCATAGTTTGCTGGTCTCCAGATTGGATAGTTTGCCCATACAGTAGTCTGCTAGTCTCCAGTTCTGCAAATTGTTGATCTCTAGAGATACTGAAATTTAATTGTTGAATGCCACTGCCTAATGAATTCTAGGAATGGTGGGCATAATGGAAGGCGTTGGATTGGGAGAGACAAGAATATTGCATTTCATTAAAGGAGAAAGATCTGTTTCTGAAAATGGTCTGGAAATTTCAGTTCATCTAAAATAAGCTGCAACACAATTAACTGACAAATCGGGTCATGTTACAGCTTAATTATTTGATGATAATAATCTAATTCAAAATACCACTTTGTATTTGGCCTGAATTCAACCAACAAGTTTGGGAGTGTGTTAGAATTGTATGTCAACTTATCTGATCACATCAGTTTGCAGAAAGAAAGATATTTTGTGCTTTAAGTATGCTTTATGTACTGTATTATATGCAGGGGTGGGATTCAACCAGTGTAACAAGCGGTTCAGTGAGCGTGCACATGTAGCATTTGAAAACCACCCATTTTTAGCTACAATACTTACCTTCTACTGGTGAGTAAAACAGCTGAAGTGCAGCAATCCACTGTGCCACACGAATCAGCTGAGCTGCAAAACAGGGAAATAAAGGACAGACTAGGGCAGGGGCAGGTGGGCGGGGCCAAATGATCACTGGAACTACCGGTTCGCCGGAACTGATCTGAACCGGTAGAATCCCACCCCTGACTATATGTATATTTGGCCAAATAAAGTTCAATTCAATTCAATGCATATGTAATGAACTGAATTTCTCTATGATAAATTTACATATTCCTATATTCATAAACAGTGTTTATCGATTATATTTGCTTAGCTTCTTTCTTAAACATAATTCAGATGGAAGCATTATGTTATACTTGAACTTTTAAAGTAATATTTCCAGTTCGTTCAACTATTCACCAGTATCATGGAAATCCTGTTTTGTTAAAAGCTGAATATTAGATTTCCTTTTAATAAAAACAGGTACTAAATTTTGCAAGGAAAGAACATTCTGATTTTATTTTTTATTAATAGTTTTTCTATTTTATAGTATGAAGGTTAGAAAATGAATGTTATTTTTAAAAGAACATATTTGCAGTTAATTTTTATTATCTCTATTATATTGGCATATTTTATATCCCACCTTCATTATTTTTATACATAACTTAAGGTGGCAAAACTACCTAATACTCCTTCCTCCTCCTATTTCCCCCACAACAACTCTGTGAGAGGGGTTGGACTGCAATAGAATGACTGGCCCAATGTCATCTGGCCAGTAGGACTATAACTCATCGTCTTTTGGTTTCTAATCTAGTGCCTTAACCATGGTATTTTCTATTGCTTAAGGAACTACTGTTCTAAGATTGGAATTTTCAGAAATTCAGAAAGAGTGTAAGACATTGCAAGAAGACAGCAATAGCAATAGCACTTAGACTTATATACTGCTTCAAAGTGCCTTACAGCTTCTCTAAGCAGTTTACAGAATCAGCATATTGCCCCCAACAAGCTGGGTTCTCATTTTACCGACCTCGGAAGGATGGAAGGCTGAGTCATCCATGAGCCATGAGATTTGAACTGCCAAAGTGCTGGCAGCTGGCAGTCAGCAGAAGTAGCCTGCAGTTCTCTATTCTAACCACTGTGTCACCATGGCTCATGGTGTAATGCAATGATGATGAAGCAGTAGTTTCTCTGGAAAAGCCAACTCCAGGGAAATTCCTTCTTATAGTCTAACAGGTATGGACTGAAACACTGCCAGTTTGAAATATTTAAAAATTGAGCAATGTTGGACTTCAGGGCTTAGTTACCATGGTCTAGAAAATAGATTTCCTGATATTTGCCAGAAACTATGGTTGGCATCTTCAGAAGAAATCTACTATATAACAGACCACAGCTGCTGACAAAATGTCAAGAAATCTGTTGTTTAGACCATGGTCACTAAATCTGGAAGCCCAACACTACCCAACAGTGAAAGCCTACATCAGTAAATTGAAAAGGTGTCTAAATATCTATGTCTTACCATTCTGAATCTGGTATAAATATATCTTTGGAATGCTCAAGAAAAGAGCATTCAATACTTACAAAGATCAGAATACATTCAAGAAGTTTGATTGATTTTCTGAGGGATGGTTTTTGAATTGTGCTGAAGAACCACACACGTATTTTATTAATCCTTATGTTCAGGAAAACAAAAAAAGCTCCTAAAAGACCCCCAAGTATTCCAAGGAAGATGGCCGGAAGAAAGGCCAACACACTCATATCCAGTAAGTTCTTAACCTAAATAGAAAGGAAACAAAATAAAATGTTCTGTAATTTTTGCCAATTATTTGATATATAGCAGCCTCCAGGATAAAAGGTACATGATGCAACCATTCTACATATAAAATGAAATTAGGTGCATAAAAACAGTTTGAACTTATAATAGTTTATAGGTCATCACCAAAGTCTTTTTTTCCAGAACCATTTGTTGTCTCCAAATGGTCCTTCTTATCTTGAAGATTAAAATACAAGTGTTTATTATGGGATTGTATAATTGATAATATTAGAACTGACTGAAATAACCTATTGGATAAACTCATACATGCTGTTTCAGGGCTTTGTATAGTTATGAGTGTCTCTCTGCACCCCCAAGCAGACCTAAGAAGTTTAAATAGATTTATTGTGGAGAAATAGAAAGCCATAAATAAAAAGAATTTTCCATTTAAAGCAACCCCCGGGCCCCAGTCCACTACTGGGCCACTACTACGGCCTATTCAGAATTCGGCCATGCGAGTGGCTGGCTGGAGCATGCGCAGCCCAACTTGCGCAAGCAGTGGTCCAGTGGGTACTCGTGCACATGTGCGCCAATCCATTGCTTGTGCAAGTCGAGCTGCATGTGTGTGCGCCATCCTGCTTGCACAAAGGTTGAGTGCATGTGCACATGTGCCAGCCTGTTATTTGTGCAGCCCAGTTCCCCTCCCCCCCCCGCACTTAGCCGGGCTGCCAAGCCACAAAGGTTGGAGACTGCTGATTTAAGACACCCCAGAACTTTCCTTTCTAGATTTGTGGTTTAAATTCTGGGTTGCTTCATTCTATCTTTTGAGCAGCTGCTCATTTCCTTGTTTTGAATATTCCTACTATCTGTCACTTGTTTACAAAATGTCTTTCTCTGGCCTGAAAATCAGAAATCTTCACCTCACTGCTTTCCATTCTCCTAGGTTCTTTATCAGCCAGGCTAAGCTGATGATTCTTTTCAAAGCACAATTGTTGTAAGTTTTTCTTTAGTGAGATTTCTGAGATGACTGGAAGAGAAGTTATAAAGCTATCTTAGTTTTAAAAAAGGCAATAAATATTCCAAAAGGTTTTTTCTTTTCTTTTCTTTTGTCCTTTTGGTGAATGGAGAAAGCATGTGAAGGAAGTAAATAAATTAACTGCTGCTTTTCTGTTAGAAATTACTACTTTTGTCAAGTGCTTAGAGTACTTATTAAAGCAAAGCTTCACTTAAAAACACTTTATAACTGCCTAACAGAAAATGGGGAGGCAGGTGTCATCTGCAGCCTATTCTCCAATGGTTGAGTTGGCCACCCTGTCAAAATTCAATATGCACACATAAATTCTTCATTAGTTTGCTACATGGTATTTCCAATTCATTCATTCATTCATTCATTCATTGTGTATGACCACTCATAAAACATGACTCTGAGTGGTGTACAATAAAAGAAACTCCTATAAAACAGTGATATAAAAGCAAGCAAAATATTAAAGTTATAATTAAAGACAAGGAGAAAGCAATAGGTATTAATATTTAATTATAACTTTAATATTTTATATTGCTGTTTTATAGGAGTTTCTTTCTCACAAACGATACCCATGACTGTCACCTGCTGTTTAAATAGGAGTTGCAAGTCTAGAAATTTGCACTTATCTATTTGAGGCAGTACTAGCACCATGATGTCATAGTTCCAGAAATGGCAGGCCCCAAAATCCAGAACTCCCTGTCCAGAGTCCCACAGCTTCCAGGCACTGGGATAAGATATCAAAAGCACACTTAGTTTGCTTAGACAGAGATGTATAATTAGGTATCATTTGGGTATTAATGATATTTCAGCTCATGGCAATGATGAGCTCACCCAGTGGTTTCATCTAAATGTTGAATAGGAGCAGGAAAAGCACTGAATCCTGCAGCACCTCACATACTAGGGATCTCTCCCTTTCTCAGTCACCACTGACTGATATCAACCCTGGAGATAGAAGGGGAACCCAGCACAATACATTGCCAGTCACCCTCAATCCCCAAAGTTGATCCAGAAGGACACCATGATCAGTGGTAGTGAAGGCTGCTAAGAGATCCCGCCAAACAAAGATGAATGTACAACTTTCATTCCACTCTCACCTGAGATTATCTAAAAGTGTGACTAATGCCATTTCCATTCCATAATCAGGATTGAACGCATATTGAAAGGGATTAAATAATCCAGAGTTCCAAATCAAAATGGTCAACTAGTCAAGTTAGTTCCAGGACATGCATATTGGTGATGTTCCCAAAATAAATTCAGCAAAGCATATCTCAACTCAGTAGCATTCAGAACCTAACTGAATTCCCCTATAAAATGGGATGCAAATTTGCAACTACTTGCTACCTGTTGACAATTTTATTTTTATGTTTTAACTATAGTCCTAAACAACCCCAGATAAAGGAGGATGTTAGCAATAAAAGAGTTTGTTTTGAACTGCCCCTTAGAAATAGGGGAATTGACATTATTTGCTTTGGTATCAAGTTAATACATACCCAAAATAAAATCCTCTTCTCAGCTTTGAAAAATCCAAATTGACCCCTGTATACAAACCCATAGAGAGAAGAGGATAGTAAATCTGAAGTGAAAGCAGCCATCAAGCAACAGAAGAATGTTTGCCAGGCCAATTTGATATCCCAGAAAGAGGCCACCTCCTCTAGTGTAAATAAAAGTCCACCCACAGGTGCATGGAACACGGAGGCCAGTGCTGCTCCTGCACCAGCTGTAACAAAATTCCTTCTGTAACAAAGGTGAGAAAGGATTTTTTTTAAAAAAAATTACTCTATAGGATTATCTATATATATAAAGCAGAGGTTTGTATGTACTCTATAGAAATCTTTATTTCAAGCTGGGGATTCCTGAATTTTCCCCTACAGGTAGTTTTTCACACGGAGAAGGTCCCTGTCGGGGTCCCGAAGCCTAGAACACCCCAGAACACCCCCAAAAAAGCTTCCAAAGTGGGCACTCGCATTATAACAGGACGAAGTCTCTACTGGGCATGCTCGGAAATTTCAACAGTA
>JANHJO010000865.1:220785-234831 GCA_032468235.1 Pseudoxyrhopus heterurus
CTGCTGGCCTTCGAATTAGAGGGAGAAGGTCAAAGAGAGAAGAGGAGGAAGGAGGAAGAGAAAGAGGGAGGAGGGGGAAAAATAAAAAAAAGACCCGAGCAAGGCCGGGTAATAAGCTAGTATTATATAATAAAACAATTGTGCACTTCATAAAACTGGACATCTTAGTCCAAATATTAACCATGGATTTGTGAGATAAGAAAGGAAAGGAAAAAGAAAAACGTAACTCTAAACCATCTACTTTATGTAGGTACATATTACAGTTAGGTTGAGTCCCAATATTTAAGTAGGTTACAGCTAACACAAAAACTATTTTGTTTAGAATTGGTTTGTCAAAGTGAATCAGATCAAGGTTTTTTGTGAAGAAAGGTTTAGAACCCAATGTGTTGGCTGTAATGCAGTTCAGGTAGAATTAAGTTTCCATGGTCTTAAGTGAATGTACAAGCTTATTTCTGAAGTCTACATTATTGGTCATGGGCCAAATGTTTTCCATAAGTAACAGCTTAAGAAACACATCCCGTATTTCTTTCACAAATTGCTGAAGCCAGTTAAAAGACAAAATATATTTTGTTTATTTGGGCTGTCAAGTTGTCCTTGGGCCACAGATAACTTGTAATAGCTTTTTGTTTGGAGATACAACAAACAGTATGGTCAAAGGTTTGGATGGTATTTACATATTTTCATAATCACTGTTTTAAAGCAATAGAATTTGATCCTTCAACCATTTCCAAAATCTGAGCTTGACATGAACAATAACACTAGCATTTTGTTTAAAATAAAACTTTCTGAGTACACCATGGATTTGCAAATGCCATCATTTTACAAATAAAAGATAAGGTTTGAACTCATATTCATACCACAAGAACTGCTGATTTATCACATCCAAATATCGTGAAAGTTTGTTATTTCATACAAATTTAGCATTTTATTCTAGTTATATCCAAATAAAATCCTGTATGAATAGAAATTTTTCACATCTAACCTGTAGTATGATAAGCCAGCCACTATGTCAGTTCATGACAGAAGACAATCAAAAATCAACTCCAGAAAATTAAATTCTGACATTCTTTTATGCATTTGTCTTGGCAATTTTATCATATTCTTGTGCTATCTATATTCCAGAAATACTGTGCTCAAAAGTATAGCATTAATTGATCTCTCTAATCTCTCTAATTTTCTTTTTCCAATCACTGTAAGTTGATGTGTTGCTTTCGTATATATTATACAATCTTTCTCCATCTTGGTGTCTCACAGACTATTCTGGTTGTAAATTGAGGTTACAGCTTTAGAGAAGCTCAGACTGAAGATCTGTAGTGCAACCCAGTCTTCCAATGTATGCTTATAATAGATATAAGCATATGGTAACAAAAACTTAAGATGATGGTCACAACCACACAACTGAAGCCCTGACTGTTTTTTGTGTTCAACACTCAAAGATGTATGGCTAGGATTGGACAGTTGTGGCCATTATCTTGACTTCTTTGTCAGTCCCCTCCCCCTGCAATACCGCTGGAAAAGTGATCATGTATTGCATAAACGGCTTGCTGCTCTTTTCTGCAGTGGAAATGTAAAGATATTGAAGAAAGATGGGTCCCAAATGTTCACAGCACATCCTTTGAGATTCATAATTATTACAACCACTGCAACCAACCTCCAAAGATGGGTGACAATAAGTCCAACTTTCACTTCTGGAATTTTTTTATATTAAGAAGTAAAGAGAAGTAAAGATGAAATTAGAAACAGAAGATAGTATCCGGATGCCACCATTGAATTTTTGTGGTGAAGATAGGATAGTTGTACTGTATATCTTCACTTGAAAGTTATGGGACCTTATTTATCCCCAAATGAAGTATTTGTGCATTCTGTTACAAATATGTCATACAAATATTGTCTAGGCTTGGAAGGAACTTTGGTGGTCTTCTAATCCAAGTCCTTGCCCAGTTCAAGAATCTTCCAGACAAAATGAATATCCATTTAAAAAATAAAAAAAAGAGTGATAGAGCACCTACTTCAGAAGGCAGGCTGTTCCACTACATAATAGCTCTCATAGTCAGATATACCCTCTATTTGTGCATATATATTTTCCTGTCTAAGTGCAGAACCTTATATTTATAGTTGAAGAACATTTTATTGACTGGAGCCCAATGTTCAAGTGTATCAAGTTTCTTTTGAACAATCTTTTGGGGTGTTAGCAATCCCCCCAGCTTTATGTCATCTGCAAATTGAGTTCTATTCCCCTCATTTACGTTATTTTTTAAGATAGTGAAGAATATTGGACCCAGGAGAGAATTCTGAGGTACCTCATTGCATATCATCCTCTGCATGGGCATAAAAACTCCAGAATGGTTACAGTTCTTCAGTCAAATGCAAATCAATAAATGGGGCCCCCCATCCTACATTGTAATTTGTCAGAAAGGAGGCTATGCGCAACTTTATCAAATGTATTATTAAAGTCTAAGTACACATGCAAATGCTAAATCCACAGCATTTCCTTGGTCCACTACTCACCTGATATTTTCATTCTTATACATTCCATTATCTACTCTGAGACAGTTCTTATTTTATTTCAGGAACAATTTAGAAGCACACAGTTAATAAATTCCCATACCTGTCAGCTGTATTCCAAAATCTGATGATGGAAGGAAAATAAATTCTAAGAATCTTTGGTCTGAAATGGCTCAATCCATAGCCTATGTTTGCCCTAGAAAAAACATTTGCAAACATTGACTCTCCTTATTAATTTTCATGAAATTAAAAAAAACAAAATACACCTGATCAAGTTATAGAGTTATTTATATTTTTCAGATTAATGATTATATATTCATTCACATTTTAGAATTTGTGCAGCATAACATACTTTTCTTCAGTCATTTGGATTCTTTCCATTCTATTTCTTCCTCATCCAAATTTTTCTTTTTCCATCCACTTATTTCTGAATTTGTATCCATTAAATATAATAAATGTTTATTAGGTTACACCACATTCTGTTGGTGTTTGTCAGAAATTTTACAGAACTTTACTTAGATTAGTAAAACCTAGTTGCTTTTCCTTACAATGAGCTGCACTTTGTTAGAATGTGTACCTTGCCTTATTCAACATGCTGAATGACAAAATTAGCTCCCTGATATTCTACCTTTTGTGTAATTCATACAGTAGAATCTGTTTAATTAATGCAGCAATGCTTTATTTTTCTCTCAGTATTCAGTTTTAAAAGCATAAATTATTTACCCCAAATGAATCATAGGACCTTCTGGTCCACAGAAGAGTCCAGACGCTACAGCTAGAACACAAGAGCCAAACGTTCCTGCAAAAGTTCTAATATTAAAAATTTGCTGAATAGAAGCTCCATTCAGAAAACCAATGACTTCAGGTAATCCACTTGGGGCACCTGTTGGACAAAAGAACTACAAAAAGGGAAGAAAAAGTTGCTATAGTTATCATATTCATAGTTAAATTTAAGTTTTTGTTGCTCTAATCAGAAGTTTAAATCATAATACTTGGTCCCAAAGAATCCTAGAATAGAATTATAATATCTTAACAATGCTCTGTCAGAAATAAACTAACTAGTGGATTGCATGGGTTTGGGAAGCAGAGAATAGTTCTACCAAACCTACCTACCTCCCCCCCTTTCTCTGTGGTGTGTGGGTGTGTGTGGGTGTGTGGGTGTGTGTAAAGTATAATTTTGGTAAAATCATAGGAACTTTAGAAACTGGCTGAGTGGTAGAAACAAGTAACATCCCAAATCAAGTTTTCATATAAAATGATACTGTTATGATAGCAGTAGCAATAGCATTTAGACTTATATACTGCTTTACCGTGCTTTACAGCCCTCTTTGAGCTGTTTACAGAGTCAGCATATTTGCCCCCAACAATCTGAGTCCTCATTTTACTGACCTCAGAAGGATGGAAGGCTGGGTCAACCTTGAGCCTGGTGAGATTCAAACTGCCAAATTGCAAGCAGCCGGCAGGCAGCAGTCAGCAGAAGTAGCCTGCAGTACTGCACTCTAACCACTGCACCACCGTGGATCTTGTGATCGTGCAGATTTTTGCAGCCCGAATGTGGTAGCTCTAGTGATAAGTTAGTTTAAGAATAGGGCATTGTCCATCATAATGGTAATGTTTAAAATGTGCTTTCTAAAGTATGGTAGCGTAAAAAGTGAGTTCTCGGTCTTTTGTACTGGGGTCTCATTTTTTTCACCATAAGGAAACATTTCCCATCTTTCAGAAATTGTTTCAGATTGTTAAGTAAGATATTTAACACTTACCACAACTAATCCTGATGATAAAATGATCATTGCAAGTCCAATTCCCAACATGTAAATCCAGGTCATGTGAAAGTTGCCTTTCTGCCCATTTTACAAATACACAGTAAGCAAAAGAGGAATGTTATAACTCTTATCACATTCATTTACTGTACATATTCTGTTAAAGTGCTGTATGACATCCTAAGATTTATTTAGTCTATATACTGTCTGTGATATACATACTGTCTTTATCATACGGAAAAAAAACAATGGATCAGAGGAATGGAAACTGTATATATTTTAGGTTCGGGAAAATATATGTTGGAGATCTGAATTCAGCATGAATCCTTGTTAAAGAGTATTCTCCTGTACAAAAGCAGAAGAATACTGAGTAATTAAGTAACAGGACATCCCATTAAAAATACTTATCTTCAAAATGAATACTGTTTTGTCACAGAGTGTAGGCTTACCCCAGCTATCAATTAAAAGCAACAGAATGCATTGCATTTGAACTGAAATTTTGATTTATTAGGAAGTATATGAACACAGAAAGCCTTCACTTCTGTGTAAACTATATTTTATCCAGAGCTGTTTCAATAGTGAGATGAGCAGCATATAAATTTAATAAATAAATACATTTTAAAGTGTGATGAAATCTGAAGGTAGAGAGGAAAGGACAGAGAAAGGAAATTGCCTTATCGCTTAAGAGATTCATTAACTTACAACAGAAGAGAATTGAACATAGGAATAATGTATGAACACCCTTATTAGTGGCTTATCATTGGCTCTAGTAGTTAAATAGGCTTGTAGATGAAAAGAGATGGTCTAATCTCCAACAATATGAATACAGAGAACTATAAAAGCATTATTCAGGTATCTTAAAGAGTAGCACACAAAAGAAACCATAACCTGTGTTTTATCATCTCAGAATACAAAAACAGGGAAAGGTCTTAATTTTCAGGAAGAGGGTTTCAGAAAAAATAATAACAATGAAGCAAATCTACAGTATTGCTACTCTTCCTTTTGCTGGAAAATAAAGAGTTTTTAGTTTGTAGTCCTGCACTGAGCAGACTTTGGAGTTAACTACTTAAATTATCTTTCCAACCGTGCTTGAAGGGTTCAGCCAGTCCATAAAAACATCATTGTCCAACTGGTATCAGCAAATACGGTAGTAGTATCATGGTCATGAACATCTATAATAATGTTTACCCTTTGTGCTGAACTCTTGACTTTCATCCCTCACCTTCAGACGGATTTCTGTTCACAATCAAATCCACATGACAATTGTGAATTGTTAGCTCAAAACAGAGATACAATTGCTGATGTTAACAGCTTATGTATTGAGGCTAAGCATATGTTTATTTGTATAACATTCACTGCATCTCTCTGCCAATGTCTAGTGCTATTTTTATCATTTAATAAAATATGAAGAATTCCTTCCCCGCACACACTCAAATACATATAGTAGTCCCTGTTTCATCAAATAAGCTACCTCATTAACCTCCAAGCCTTATAATAAGTATAATGAAGTACTGCATTTATATGCACTCACACAAGTAGAAAGCCATCTTCGGTATTTATGTGTTTAGACTTATGCATTTATTTTTAAATAAATGCATACTAAATTGACTACATTGTTTAAGCTAAAAATAGTACCTTCTGAATGTTACACATATTATTGTATATATTTAGTATATAGTGTTTACTTTAATTTTGAAAAGATACTGACTTAATAATTTGTCTAGTTCCTACTATAATAGTCAATGGAAGCATTCCTGACTTTGCAAATTATCTTGTAATTCAGCTACATCTATAATTATCATTCCAACTAAAGAAATATTTTTACTACCAACTTTATACCAATACCCAACTGATTTGATACAGGCTGGTGATATTGAGAGCACATTCTGAAATAAATCCCATTGATTTGAGTATAATCATGACAATTTCTATCCAACTCATTGATCATTAATGAGTACTTTATAAAATCATCATCACAAAAGCCCATACAATATATTTCCTACTTTACATCGTCAGCAAAATATAGTTCCATCTTACAATTTTTTTTGCTTTTTTTGTGTTGGATTGGCTGGAGTCAAGATGTCTGCTGGAGTGCCCATCACAAGTAAATTGACTCCCATGCTTTTGTAAAAATGGCATGATACTGAGGTTAGATTCACTTGTGGTTAAACGTCAAAGATGCCTCAAAGATGAAATAGTTCAGCAAGCTACCACAAATTTCCTGCTGTAGCCTCAGGCCAGATCTTTTGACTGTAAATTGCAAACATGTGGTACTCTGTAGTAATTCAGGAAGACCAGATACATAAACCTGAATCTACCACTTCACAAATTTAAGTGGTATTTACCTCAGTCTTAGAAACATTCCCATAATTTTCTCAAGTTTCCTTACATATGACTAGTAGAATCAGGGTTTTAACAGAATCCTGATAACACAAAATTTACAAAAAACCTGTGGGCTAAAATCTGTTCTAAGTCTTCGGTACCAAAAAGCCATTCTTTGCAATCTCTTAGCATTAACAATTATTCACAGCCCAAGTCTAAAAAATCCTTCTTGCTCTGTAGATGCTTTATTGCTACATTGTGCATCATATTTTGATATTTATATTGAGTGATACCTTTGCAGGCATCCTCTGTTTTGGATGGAAGTAATCTGATCCCTGTGAACATCCCTGTCTGCACTCATGATGCTTTGTCAATACCCATAATTTATGTTATTTATCTTGGATCAGACATTTGCTAATAACCATCTCTATTTTGACCCAGAATGTTACTGGCTCAATATAAGACCCAAAGACAGGCCTCAGAATTAAGAATAGCACTTCCTATATTAACAGTAGAGGTCAGCAGTCAGCTTTGAAATGCTCCTATACATAATCTGAAACCAGACAGGACGATGATCAAAACCCAAAGTAGGGATCCATTACATCCAAAAAGACATGAGTAACCAGTGGTGGAATTCAACCAGTTCGCACCTATTCGCGAGAACCGGTTGTTAACATTCTGAGCAGTTCGGAAAACCGGTTGTTGGAAGAAATCTCCTTTTGTTTTTTTACATTTTACAGGGCAAAGGAGGGAATGGGGATTTTGCAGTATCCTTCCCCTGCCACACCTATCAAGCCACCCCCACCAAACCATGCCTACAAAGCCACGCCCACCAAGCCACACCCACAGAACCGGTAGTAAAAAAATTTGCCACCACTGTGAGTAACATTTAAGAACAAAGTGACTTAGAAGAGTTGCATATTTATTTATTTATTTATTTAATTTATAGACTGTCCAACATCCAGCAACTCTGGATAGCTTGAAATGCACTTTTGAAATTTACTGTTTTAAACACCCTTTTTATGCTGGAGTTTCAAAATGGCAAGATATTAAAATGCCATTGACAGTAGTTTTATATCTCAGCTACATTTCTCAGACTATTTATATTCAGAGTTTTCATTTATCAACATAAAAACAGGCATTTATTTGTACCACACACTTGATTTTTTAAAGGATCTTCTGCATTGCTTGCAATAAATCAATGCTTGTGTATTCGCTGAATTCTGCAGTTCTTACACAAAAAGTATAGCTTTCTCAATGCTTTAAAAAATCTGCTTTTGTGGGTCTATCAGCCCTTTTAGGATAGATTTTAAGAGTATGTAATACAGCATCAGAAAATATGGTAAACAGCAATAAATGCCTTGTGGCTCATGTAGTTTTAAGACATCATTATTAATTCTAAGGTTATGATACCCAAAAAGAAGACATGCTTATTTTTTACAGTGCTCTATTTTGCACTTTTAGAATCTCAAAGTTCAAAAGTTTGGATCAAACAACAAACAAAATGTATGGAAAGCTACCAGAAGAACTATATCACGGAAGTGAAAATAGAATGGAAAAGGAAATGAGATCGGCATCACATTTATGTATTACTCCAATTTTATCTTCATAATCTGCTTTGTGGTATGGATGGAATGGATAATATACTGCACATTTCATTGAAACAAGCACATAATCAGAATGAATCACTAGAACTGTCTATTTTAATACTTTATGGATGAAACATACAAAAAAGTGATGGAATAATATCAAAAAAAGGCTTAGGTCCAAGGTCAGGCAATATTCTGGATATTGAGGACCATGACTCCATCCCCTTTAAAGGCTGTAATCAGTCATGACCAGAGGACATTTTGATTGGGAATTAAGGGTTGGGCAAGGATGTGATAAACTACTAAGAAGACTATTCTGCAAAGCCTGATACTTTATTGAAGATCTGAACGGGCTTGCTTCTGAAAGTTCCATTGAATTACTGGATTCAATGAGGTAATGCTTTTTATAAGTAGGCAAGGTGAATAGAGCAACATGGTTGAAAGGTAATTTCTATGAAAATTGGAAGTGTGGCAGTTAAAAACTTGCAGGGTAATGGAAGAAAATATTGGTCAGGTTTGCCTTCAGTCTCAGAGCACCAGCAGGACAGAAACAGCACCTTCTTCCTGCAGCTGAAGTAAACCCTATCATGTTTTTGATTATGGCCAAATTCAATGGCACAAAGACAAATGCCTTTTGTTTCTTCTGGCTGCTGCTCTTATAGATATTGGTTAAAGCTTTCATTTGCTTTCAATTTCATAGTGATGTTTTTAACCTCTGCCAGGTTAAAATAAAGACCAGATGTGCTGAACTACTTATTCATCAGGCTTCCTCTGCTGACAATTGTGTCCTTGTTGTCAACACATTCAGTAATATGCAGATTTCTTATAGGCTGTTCCACTTCAAGCATTCAGCACTTCCCTTTGATCTGACTCTCAATATAAATAAAAGAAAACCTGGAACTGAAGAATGCTACTTTATATAGGCAGCAACAGATCTCCAAGGCTATCTGTCATTTTTCAATTAGGTAATTTTTTTTCTCCAAAATAGACAAAGAAGCACCATTTGCTTTATTAGATTCAATGAATAAGCTTTAAGAAAAATGGGAAGAATTGCTAAATAGGACCTGGTATGTTGCATAGGGTTGCTTTAATCGCTGCGTGGAAGAAAGAACTCCAACTGATTAATTGGGCCTAAGCTTTCAATTCATCTT
This sequence comes from Pseudoxyrhopus heterurus, assembly GCA_032468235.1. NCBI lineage: Eukaryota > Metazoa > Chordata > Lepidosauria > Squamata > Pseudoxyrhopus > Pseudoxyrhopus heterurus. The sequence continues at coordinate 230,113 of JANHJO010000865.1, forward strand.
AGCAGGTTTCTAAGGCATATTAGGTGCCATTGCCCCACCCTGTGTGATAGGGGGAAGGTGTCAAAAAACTGTGAATTTATGATCAAAGCTCAAACTTTCTTTTCATCACATAATCTATTTTAACTTTCTTAGTACCCCCTTACAGAACCTCTGCCCCCATATTATCCTTTTTCCCTTGTGTGTGTTACTTCATTACCTTTTGCTTGCCATTTAGTGTTATCCAGATTTATATGGCCCAGATATAGTTGCATGCAAACCTTTGAAAATGACTCATATGGCTGCTTCTAAAACTGTCCCTGCCTGGTTGACTCAAATAGGCATACGTGCATAAGCAGACAACAAAAGTCAGAAACAAACAAGTCACTTTGTCATATGGATTACAACATGCAAATGTACAAACCCTATCATAACTAACTGTGGCTCATTTGGAAATCACAGGCTATTACCAAGCTTTCCACTGGAGACAAAATCCTTTGTGTCTAATCACACATTAGGCCAACAAAGTATTCTATTCTAAACTGACATTCATCATTAGTTGTTCTCATTTGGGGGCTGAAAAAACTCACCTAGTATTAAGTAAACAGGAAAATGACCTCACTGCATTGTTATACAAGCAAACAGGGACAAAGACCTTTTTATAAAAATGGGCAATCTTGTGAAGAGAAAGTATGAAGTATGCAGTGATTCAATCTATACATCTTACCAAGCCATAGTTTGCTTAAGCATGTTAATGGCTGAGTCATATTTGGCTGGATTTGCAAAACATGCTAAGGCATAAACTTCATTTATGGGTTATAGTAGCTGTGGCAACATAATACATTAAGCAAAATAAAACAAACCTTATCTTGATGTGACCCAGCCACAATTTAAAATCCCCAGGCAACTATATTCAATAGTTGAGCAGGGAGAAAGCAAGGTAATAAATGTAGCATAATCTTACTATCAGACAAGAACATTTCAGTTGAGTTTAACTTTGAAATAAAAGTTATATTGTATAATTTTCTTTTACCTGAAGATAGTCTTCCACCAAGCCCCATTTTAATCTGATGAGGTAATCAATTATTTGGTGAGTCAGGAAACCTAGAATTCCAATTGCTGTTCCAACGATCCCCATCACCAACCATCGATCCCAATCCGTTCTTTAAAAGGGGGGGGGAGGAAGCAATTCCATATCAGTGTCAAACAATATAATGGGGTTAATTAATGGCTTTGAGGCAAGACATCCATAAAAGTTAATTAGTTAATGCTTAGTATAATGGAATCTAGGTTTTAAAATTGATTCAGTGACTTATCCTGAGAAGTCAGAGGCATGTAGGAAAACCTCCACTAAGAAAACAATGACTTTGTTTGATTCTGCTCCTCTGTTTTGTTGCCTTTTTGCATCACAACAATCCTACATTCTAAACAGCATGTGTGGCATACTGCAAGTCACTCTATTAACCCTAAGACAACTTCTTTAAGAAGAAAATTCAACAAAAGCAAACTGGTTTATATTTCATTATATGTTCTAATCAGTTCCTCCAGGCAAAGAACATCTTTTCTTACAATGTTCTTCAGGTTTTTTAGATTACAGTTCTTCAATAAAACCACAAAGAATTATTATAGTTAAGTATCAAAACACAATTCTTTCCACTGTTTTACCACACTCTTACTTTTAAATTGCATATACTATTATTGTTATTCTGTGCATTATTTGATTACTGTTAGCAGGAAAATAGAAATAAGCATTTCTCCAAAATGTGGCCACAATACAAAATGACATTTAAAACTTTCCTCATCCTTGCTTATAACACTTGCTCCCCTGTCTTGATCGTTAGGCATTTTGCTTGATTCTTCTAATGAAAGAGTATGGATTTCTCAAGTATGGATGTGACTTTTTTCCCCTAATATAATTTGCCTTCCTAGTTCTTTTGGTTTATTCAGTTCATCTCCTGTCTGATCTGCATGTACTTTTCACTGTCATCAACAGATGGCACTGGAGCACTTTATAATCCTTGTGCAGAGAAAAAGATGTAAAGGAAGATATTTTCAAACAAGGAAATATTTAGTGTCTCAAATGAGATAAGATTCCTCGGGTGCCGTGCTCTATTTTCTTGTGGAGACAATTGATCCTGTAGTTTCCCCCAACTATATTCTCTATAGCTAGTCCTTGATTTACAACTATAATTGAGACCAGAATTTCTGTCATAAGCCATTGTAGTCATAAGTCAAGTTAGAACTGATTTGATGACAGCATTTACAGTGTTTATTAAGCAAATCACTGTAGTCATTAAGCAAATAATCTGGTCATTAAGTGAACCCAGCTTCCCCAGTGGGTGTTTTTTAAACAGAAATTGGCAATAAAGGTTCCAAATCATGTGACCTTAGGATGCTACAACCAGTTGTGATCTTGTGTGTTGCCAAGTGCCAAAATTGCAATCATATGACTGCAAGAGTGATACAAAGGTCATAAGTGCAAATACAGGTCACAACTCACTTTTTTCTGAAGCTGCTGTAACTTTGAATCGTGGTTAAATTGTTCATTAAATTGTCAAACTTGGGTCCCTTTAGTTCTAGCACAATACTTTAATCTCTATAGCACATTTGAATGTTCATTTACAAGGTATTCACTAAATTAGAAATCTTAGTTTGCATAGAATAGTGTGATCATATTTGGGCTTTGGTTGTGCTTGTAGTTTAAGGGCAAAAATGTGCCATAAAGTGGCTCATACTGTTTAGATTCTTAGCGAAGAATAATGCCTATGGCATGAGTATGACTAAGGTACTTAACTCTACTCTTTTCTTACTAAAAATATTACTTGAAAGCATCAGCTGACCAGACCATCCTTAACGGCAGCAATGAAAGTATATGAGCTCACAGATGACATCACAGCTTGGAATGTAATAGGAGTGAATAGAAAAAGACCTAGAATGTATGACATGAAAGAAAAAAAATGTCTTTTTACAAAACCAAGCGAGGGGAAAGCTACAAAACATTAACAATGGTCTGATCCTATTTAGTGAAGGTATAGTTTTAATTACAAATAAGTGATGAAATATGTCAAAATTATTGATATATCTAGGTTGGTATATGTACAAAAATAGGGATACATAGATTGGCAATGTTTATGATAGCTTTGTAGGTGTCAAAAGAATAAGAGAAGCTCCAGAATGCAATAGCCCTCATGTTCAACTTGGTATATCCATGTTACATATCACATATCTACAAGACTCTATTCTCCAGATAGACTCTATCCATCCAGTGAGATCCAGTAGGTGAGATCTCAATCCCTAAAAAATCTTACCAGAAATGTTGAGGGTAACTCACATAAATTATTTTTGAAGAAGAGGCCTTATTCTGCCATATTTGACCACTTCCCCTTGATTAATATTGTTAGGAATTGGGTTGTTTGCCTAACTGATTGTGTAGAAATAATATATGAACTGACATAGCTTGTTTGCTATATAACTGTAAAACTGTATATTGCTTTAAGAGTGTTAAGTTAATGTTGCATCATGCACCTAATGACAGAGTAGGATAATTGATGTATTATCTGATTGGCTAACTCTGTCTGTAATGTGGATAAGAGAACTGTATGTTGGTTAGTTCTCTCTCTCTCTCTCATAACTTTCATTGCTTGGTGTGTGATATCTACTGTTTTGATATCTGGTGGGAGGTTTTGGTTTGCTTACTGTTTTGCAACCAGTGTTGGACTGATTATATTGTGTATGACTTGGACTGACTATGGACTATGATTTTTTGCAACCAGTAAAACAGTTTACAACTGTATACTTTAACTGGTTACTGTGAACTGTGTTGTTCATTACTCTCTCGGACTTCCGTTTCTATACCCTTGGTATACAAGGATTTATTTCAATATCCTAACAGCTCCAAATTTAGGACCCAAACAAGGATTAATTGAACAGGGATTTGATGAAATATTAAGACCTCCCTGTTGATACAAACATTTAATAGTGGAGTTGATCATCTGAGAAGCTGGGGAACCCTCCACTGGCATTAAGCAGAGGTGAGATGACCAACCACTGTATCTGTGAGAGGATCTTTTCTTCCTTTCCCCTTCTACTGTGGATTAAAACTCTTTACTGTAAATGCTTCAGTTAAGATCAGGTAGGTTCACATATTGTATTACTAATCCACAATGTCATTTGTTTGATTTGCATTGGGCATTCTGGTTTCTAAGATACGATTAACAGCTCAGCATGTTAGTGAACCCATCCAATTGTGGCTTATTTATTAAACTGATTAGGCAAGCTGTGGCTAATATACAAACGTGCATTTATGTAAACCCAGCCAGCTTCTCTCCCCTTTACTGCTTCTGAAACCAATTTAGAAGGAATGTATACATACTGGATCTTAGTTGATTGACTCACCAGTTCCTCTGCCATCCTAGTGAACCCAGCAAAGGTGAGAAATGACATCCATATTATTCCATATGTCCTCCTCTATGGAGGGTACTTCATGTTGTCAAGATGCTTCCCTTAGGGGCTAATTAAGACACCATTGAAATATCATAAGTGTTAAGTTCTAGGCGAAGAATGGAAGCTAGGCCAGAGTGACTTCTAACAGTTCTTTATTCAATACTGCCTGTGAGGCAACTGAAACTCCCTGGCTGACAGAGCTCCTTTTATAGGAAACTGCTTGGCCAAACAACCAATCAGGAGAAAGTATTTTCCCGCTCCAACAGAGGACCAGACTGAGAACTTCAACTGAAACTATGT
>JANHJO010000872.1:46184-59765 GCA_032468235.1 Pseudoxyrhopus heterurus
AAACGTCTTCAAAGAAGAAATAGAAAATCCAATTGCCTCTTTAAAAAGTGCTTTTGGGATAGGAGAGCGAAAGACTCTCCAATCTTGTTCTCTACATGGTGTGTGCATCTATAGAAACTCTACACACCATATGTAAAGGGAAACAGGAGGGGGATTAGACTAACATGCTCACTGAAACATACCATAGCTGAGGCATTGTTGGACATTTGACGTCAGCAGTAGTCTTTGTTAGGTGATACACTTCTGAACATATGCACACTGCTGATATAACACAAAAAATTTAGTAATAGATGTTGTGGTTAAGGCATCAACCAGAAACCAGATGATCCTAAGTTCTAGTCTTGCTTTAGGCAATTTGTGCCATTTCAATAATTTCTTCATCGTATATATGATCTTTAAATAACAAAAATAATGCCTCTATACATGGACATCATGGGATGAAGTATATGAAAATCAGATTGACTACTGTATTTTTCTGAGTATAAGACGCACTTATACTCAGAAAAAGAGGCTGAAAATTAGGGTGTGACTTATACTTCGAATGTAGCCCCGCTCATGCATGTCACGTTTTAGACCTGTTCCAGGCTGCAGGGTTTGCCAGAGCACATCACCGCCTCTGTGCCTGTTCCTTGCCACCGATTGCTACCTCCATGCATGGCATTTTCTGCCCGAAAGCATGCCACGCCTGTTTCTTAAAAGATCGGCTGCACGGTGCAAGCAGTGTTTCAGCCCCAAAGAGGGCGCGCACACTCACAACAGCTGATTGGGGGTATTCTGGGAGGCCAATCCACCCGCCAGTCAGCTGCTCATGCTGAATCAGGCTGTGCTGAAGCTGAAACCCAAAGCAAGAATGAACAAGATGAATCTAAAAACTGCCAAGAGATTAGGTTTTTTAAATAATCCTGGAAAGGAATTTGACAAAATTTTGATATGACTAATGAGTAAAGTGAACTGGAGTGGGGGTTTTTTCCCTTGGGAGGAGGTGTACAGTCAAGATTTTTGTTCATCAGTATGTCATAGAGAAATGCATGAATATGAGAAAGAATGTATACTTATTTAATAATTTAAAGGAAATGTATAATAAAACAAATAAGACTGAGTTATAAGAAATGGGAATGGTTGAATGCTGAAGTTGAAACAGACTTCAGCACAGGAGACAAATTGCTGGGAGGCAGAGGCAGAGGCAGATTTTTTTCCCCTTGTTTTCCTCCCCAAAAGCTGGGTGCGTCTTATACTTCAGAACGTCTTATATTCTGAAAAATATGGTATATTATTTCTAAAAGAAGATGGAGAACTAGGAACTGGATTGGAAGAAGATGAGGATGGATTTAAAATTGGAAACATTAATAACCTGTGCTGTTGATTGCTTCAGAATAATTTAAACCCTGGATTGGACTCAAAAACTTTTAAAAAATCCATTATTTGATGTGGCAAAAGTCTGATTAACCCTTAGAGACTAGAACTGCATCCTGGAATTGCAGTCAGTTTAAGTCTTAAAACAATTATGTCTAACATAATGAGTAGCTGTTAGTGGATGTTTAGCCAAAGTAATTTGACCTTTCTAAGAATTGACTTTTTCCAACTACTATGTTTAAACTTCAGTTTTAATGACACTGTTTTAATCAATATGTTATAATAAACTCCTGTCAATGATTCCATGTCATCATTCTGAAGAACTGAATTTTGTCAGGAAAGGTCATTAAACTTGAATGTTATGTTAGCTGGAGCATTACAAATCATGTGCAAAGACAAGAGACCCTGCCATTGTCTATTGTGATTAATATAAAGCCAATGATACAATTGAGTTTTCTTCCTATTCAGGAATAATTATATAAGATTTATTTCTTTAATGATACCTGCTATTGAGTTGTGAAGGTCATAGTTCAAATCATGTATAAAAATGGTCAATCAAAGCACTTTTATAATTTTGTTTAAACTCAAAATGATGTACAACTGAATACAAAATTCAAAGAAATGAGCAGATCTTATTTCCAAATAAACATACAAAGGAATCAACTATAAAACATTAAAAGAACAGAACATGATAACAACTTAAGTTAGTATGATTATTAAGCAATTTCTGCAGTATTGAGGTTAGGAAAGTAAGATTATTTTAATTGTCTCTCGTCATGGTTAGATTAGATGTTTAAAAATGATTTTGACATAGATAAAGATCCTATTCATTGAATAGCATTTTTATCTCAACAACTAGCATTTTCTATTGAAAATGATTCTGGAAGATTTTTTACTTCAACAAACATGTCCTCATATTAGATATCCTTTTCCAATAGTCAGGATCAGAACTAAAAATAAATATTGATTGAACAGGAAGCTAAAACTAATTTCTAATAAAGTATGGCAGACATTTGTAGAACAAGTTGAATTTCCATAAGTGTATGCATGTGTATGTATATGTATGAGTGTATATGTATGTGTGCGTGTATATGTATGGTGGGAAAATTGTTTTAAAGGGCCAGCATTATCATAGAAAAAGAATTTTCCTGGATCCTCTAAGGTGACGTTGTATCAAATAAGAGATATGGAATAGGTAGGAAATGTAGATGTCACAAATAGTTTGGTTATGTGCCATATAGGACTTTATAGGTAACAACCAGCACCATGTATTGCACATGGAATATTATTGAAAGCCAGTGTAGCTCCATTTTCACTGTGTTGTTGTTACAGTGTTTGAATACAGTGATATATCAGTTTAATATCTGCTCTCAAATGGTATCAATGGTTGTACATTCAGACCCCCAGTTCCTTTTCAAGATGAGGACAAGCTATGCTTTGTTCTAGTCATTTGCCACTTCAACTAATTTTCTATGATTTCTCAAAGACAATTGATTGGGTTTGGTTAAACCACTAGCAAATTCCTGCTCTACCTTGGGATATAATTCATTTGGCCCTGAATATGTGAACTCATTCAAAATAAATATATACTGACTAACAAGTCATTTATCATTTTCAAACCTTTTCCAAGGATGTTTGAAAAATCTAGCAGAATATTTGTCTCTTGTTGGAACAAATGGAAACAAATAGAAGTTGAAAAATTCTACTTTATATTTGTTACCCATTAGCATTTTGTCATAATCAGTGATGCTAATCAAGTTCTTTTTTTATTTTGAACAAACAGTAGCTTGGGCTTTGTTCCCTGAATTAAAGGAGAACTATCACTAAGGCAAGTCATATATTTCCTGATTTTATATATATCATATTTTTCCCCAAAATATATTTAGACAGTTAAATGCAGTATATAGTGTTATATAGTATGAATCTTTGGAATCCCCTGTAAAAACATGATCCGTTTTATTAAACTGTGTTGAAACAAGGATAAATGTGCACAATTCTAAAGGCTATTCTACCTCCATAGACTTAGACTTAGAATAACTTTATTGTCACTTTGAATGTACACTAATCGGCATACATTAAAATGAAATTTCATTGTATACACCTCACAAAAGGTCTCTACCTCCAATATACACTACATAAATATGTCAAAATAAATAAATAAATACAAAAGTATGCATATACCCCCATATATTATAAGACATGGAGAAACAACGCAGTCCATATTAGTTATGTTGCCATTTTATTATTATCAGGGACTGGACTATCCACCTCATCTTTGAAATACTGGTGCCATGTGCATTTCCCCCCAAATCTGCTATAAAAATATAATTATAAAGGATAATATTTGTAGTTCAGGAATGAAATGAGGAGTTTTCTTGGGTTATGGTTATGATTTATAATAGAAAGTTCTAATCTACTCAGATACTGTGGAGGGAAGAAAAATATTTAATTAAGGGTAATCTCCAATATTTGTATTCCTAGTTTTAAAAATATGCAGGATGTATATGACTAAGTTAAGCTCCTCCTCACATTGATAGGAACAAACTAAGGACTACTAAAATACTCTCCTTGCTTCAGACATATATCTTTGCTGATTTAAAACCACATAAAATGAATCAGTCTGAAGTGAAATGTCTGTCATAAAGTCCAAGTCTAAGAACCAAAAAGTTCCTGCTGGCTAACCTTACCTTTTGTGAGGCCCTGTCAACCTTCTAGGATACCAACCATTGCAAGGTTAGGAGAAAACAGGATAAAGAAGACAAAAAGGATATTGAGTAGCTTTATGCAAATTAGAGTTCAGATTTTATCAATGGTGACAGAACAAATAATCAATAGTGTTGTCCTTTTGAAGATATTAATATCTACAGTCATTTAGTTCTCACACTATTTGGAACAGAAAAAATTTGAATTCCTTCTGGCAGCAGCTAGAGAAGACAGGAAGTAGGATTACACCATCAGCTGCAACAAAAACTCAGTCCCAGTGCCAGGCTCATCAAACTGGCAGCCTGCTGGATATGTCATTTGTAGGCCACACCTATCAGGCTCCATAAAGGCAAAAAAACATCGTAATACATCATGATCTGGCCCATGACACGATCAAGTTTGACACCGGTGCACTAGACTCTTACTCATATTAAACTATTTTACTCCAGCTCTGTATTATGGAATGTGATATTTAACTTCACTTTCTGACTCTAACTTTGCTTTTTCTACATTCTGGGCCCCAATAATGTTGTCCATTTTTCTCCTTTCCTATGATTATTTTTTAGTTTTTAAAACTGTGCAGAAAACCTGTCTTGTTTGCGTTAATTGTTTCCAGATATTCTGAGAACATATTCTTGCTGAAAAATGGAATAAAACTATCTTAAATAATTAGATAGCAGTTTACACAATGCCACTTGTTGAGTTCATGTTGATGTGAGAGTTAAACAAGAATACTTCCATTATTCTTGGACATTTCACTCAGTAAACTGCATAAGTGAAGACAGCTGAAAGACTCTCTGGTAGCTTAAATGCAGCTGTTCAGCTCAAAGTCTGCTCATGCCTGCAGCCTGTTACATCCAGTTTCTACTCAGTGATTCAGCTGGCATTAAATATAAATGTCATGTACTTGTTCTTATCTTCTGGCTCAGTAAATGGAATGTTTAGGTGTCCATTACTGGTAACTATTCACTTTGCAAGCATTTCATTAAATATTACTTAATCAGTGAAAGAGAGGAAAAGTTCAGGAAACCTCTTATGTTTTGAAATATCAAAGAGTTTCATATTTTTTCCTAGGATGAAATACTAAATAGGGACATAAGTAAGTTTGAATAGAACTGGCTAGCTTATTCTTTACACTGCTGTAAAGTGATATTTTATTGGATTATCTATCTTGCCATGTTTACAATATTTTATGATGGGACTGTTTATAATCTGCACCCACCTGCACTTCTTTTATCTGCTTTATATCCACAAAAATCTCTGTTGAAAAAAAAAAGAACAGAGTGCCTTACAAACATTCTAAGGAAAGCTAACCCAAATACATAAAAAGAACCATAGATATACGCAGTCTGCGGACAACAAAGTCAAAACACCTCCTGTTTTTTACTATGTGAACCACAAAAACAGCAGAGATTCCATTGTACCTTTGTGGTCATTATCTTGACTCTTTTGACCAGGTCCTGTGGACACCCTTGGATAGGACATGGCAGAAACATCCTCAGGATTAAAAATGTAATGGGGAGGGAGAAGGAGGAGCATTGTTTTGCCTTGGGTCTTGATGTATTAATCACTCAAATCACATCACCTGAATTTACAGTTGCATTTGTGAGTACTAACCCACCTACTTTTCAGATTGTTACAATATGGTACAGCTTCAAAAATATTATTTGCAAAAAAATATCCATACTAATTAAAATAAATACACAATATATGTGCTATAATAAATATACATGGAATGGTATATGAATGTTCATGTGGGGTTTTTTAATTTATCTTCCTTTGAATTCACAGACATATGGAATTAGAGCAAAATGAATGTATGGCAAAAAAAAAAAAAAGGAAAGGGAGGAACTGAAATGGAAGAATTTGGTCACATCTATGGTCAATTACCTTCTCCAAAAGGGAGCTTTGTATCTGAGTAATTGAGAGATTCAAAAGTAGTTACAGTATAATTGTTTCCAAGCCCTTAATTTCTAAATTACAGCCTATGAAAATAATTGGGATAGTCCAGAGAAGAATTTCATGTATATTAATAGTAGCAGGAGGCTACAAAATATAGAAAATGTCCTATTTGTAGATGGATAGATGAATGTGTGAATGGGTATAAATAGGTAAAAAATGGAATCTATATCATCAATATGGTATAGTATAAATATTATATCACAGCGATAGTAATGACATGCGAGACCATGTAGTTGTGGATGTAGTTATATGTGTAGGGCAAGAAGCCTACCAGAAATTGGCTAAACCATTGTGGATATGTGTATGCTTCATAAACAGGAAGGTAAGATTTACACACAGAGAGTTACTAAGCTTGCACCCTAAATAATTCATTGCATATAGCACTCTGGAAAAGACTATTGCTATTTTTTTCATGAATAAACTGTATTCTGCAAGAATTGGAGCCAAAGGTTCATATACTGCAAAATATCCTTACCTGCTCACGTTCTTCTGCTTTTGGTGATATCTATATCTATAAAACAGAGTGTGTGTATGTTTGTGGGTATGTCCCAAATAGGCTCTTCCATGCCTGCATGAATCTGGCCCAAACTTGCCAGGCAAATACCTTGCACTCCAGAGACAAACACTGGGGGGAGGGGGGTGTCAGGAACGACATTGGGCCTTCTTTACCCCCCAAAAAGACTGCTGAACTCCACACACACCCCCAACAGGTCTCTGCAGCCGATGAGGCAGCAACGGCCAATCCAGCCAATAGAGGCAAGGCATGCAAATCGGGCAAAGAACGCTGGGAATTGTAGGCTGCAGCATTCCCTGCTCAAGGCATAAATACCCGGGCAAAGACGGGTTATTGGCTAATGTCTTATAAAGTGACCTTTCTTTAAGACAGAAATTAGTTTAGGAGGCTCCCTGGGCATGACACCTTGACTGGAATTATTGGCTCCAGGGATAATGCTGCAGGTGGAACAGAAGCATGGGTCCTCCTAAGTATGATCCACAGACTTGATGGGCTACTAGGTTTTTTTCTGCCCTCAGTTTTCTATGTTTCTGTGGCTTTCAGGGTTGGTAGGGAAACCTACAACAGAGGTAGTGTTGAAGAAAGAGTCTTCTGAATGAGGAATGAGTGCCAACTTCATCTTTACCACAGATAGCAAAATAACCCAGGCCGGTTTGAGGAATGGTTTTGAAATTTCGTGACCTCCATTTCCCAGAGACATAGTGTATTAAAGACTGTGAGATCTAGAAGAATTTTAAAACCCTCTTAAGTCACAGCTCAGATTAAATCCCTGTCCTTCAAGCGACCAACCGGTTCTGTTAAACATCAATACAATGACACCTGAGGAAATCTATTGTCAATAGGGAGTCACGGGCTCTTTGTTGAATGAGTTCCTATCTGTGAACTAAGTAGAACAAGCCAAGGGCAACAAGCTCACCATTGTTAATAAGGCCATCTTTGACACCGTTGTCTCTACTCAGGTCCTGAGGGTTTTTGGTGACACTCAAAGCTCTAGAGAAATGTTCATCCACCATGCTATTAGTGTCTCCTTGGAAGTAGGTCAATACCATGTAATGGGCTCCCCACTCTGTTTTCACTGGCTGTTTGGTTCTGCTCAGCTTTGCGGAATTATTCTTGGCCTCTTCCATACTTGGAAATAACCTGAAAATAAACGGAACACAAGAAAAGGGATACGTGGAAATGATAGTGATGTGGAGTCCATGCGACCGATTGTCTCCTGCTCCCCCGCCCTCCCCAGGATCACTGCTTACTCAAGAGATTATGCTTGGGAGGTTCTACCTGGTGAAAATAAGGAAGAGAGAAGCCATGAGAGCAGTTGTTCAGGTAGCTAAAAGGTTCTAGAGAGAAGATAGAAGCTATTTTCCATTTACAACAGAAACAAGGACCCGAAAATAGCTGGTATATTTGTGGCTACCACAATTTCACTTAACACAGAAGGAAAAATTTCCTTACGGTAAAATATATGTAACAAGGAAATGCAGAGTGGAATAACTGAGGCTATGGGTGTCCATCTCTGAAGGCTTTGAAAAGAGGTTGGATGGCTTGAACAGGTTGTCCTATACAATGTTAGAACAGGGATCTCCAACCTTGGCAACTTTAAGACTTGTGGACTTCAACTGCCAGAATTGGAATTCTGGCAGTTGAAGTTCACAAGTCTTAAAGTTGCCAAGGTTGGAGACCTCTGCTTTAGAAGATCCTTGTAGCCCCTTCCAATTTCACAGTTGTGAAATTAAGGAAGAATATTCCTTAATGTTCTCAGGACCCATCAGGATTTATACAACATGCAGAGACAACCGAACCAAGCACGTGAGTATAATGGCCAACATATTGAGTCACTGTGATTACTGGTGGTTTGGTCAACAGGTAAAGCATGGTTTATGGTTAAGCATGTTGTGTAAACAGCCAATGGGTAGGACCTGCACGGGAAGTCTAAATACTTTTTAAGTGGCACTTGACCGACTTCGTAACTCACCCTTCACCAAAAATATTGAACGTGTCTTCTTGGTTGCCGGTCTGAACACAAGAGAACTCACAGGTGTGCAATCCCATTCTTCAAAAAGGACAAAACTGTCCATCTCCAATGACTAGAGTCCCCATCTTGTAGAAAAGATAGCCTGACTCTGGAGACACGTAACTTTGGGAAGATCGTTTCCTCCAAGTCATTATCTTTTTGATTTCCCAACCGGTATTTGAGAATGAAAATAGTTCTTCCACAGAAAGTGGCAGCAGAATTTAACTTTATTTTTTTAAAAAAAAAGTACCAGAAGTTTTAAGTATAAAGTCGGTTCCTTCAAGATTGAGAGTAAGAGCCCAGCATTTGTTGTCCACAAGGACCAAGCAGATATCCTATTCCAGATGCCCACAGAACCTACTGTTTCCCTTTATAGTGTTAATATTCCTTCCAGGAAGGGAACAAAGATAGGTGGATTTCAACCCACCTATTGAAAATACTTGATTATGAACCAAGTTTCACATGATCAGATTAGAGTAGGATGCGGAAGAGATACAAAAGAATTAGTTCAGAACTCTTTGGCAAGACACCTATTTTTAAAACGTCAACCAATACCGTTCATCGGAAGCTGTAATTCAGAGACCACTGCTAAACTACTGCATCTCAGTCAACCAATTCAAGAAATTGTAGCTCTCCACTAAACACGTTCCATCTCCCATAACTTCGGTTAGTAGACCTCTCCATGAGATGCATCTGTTCCCTTGCTTGGACTAAACTTTACCCCAAACCTCTGAGTAAGAGGAACTCAAAGACTATTTTCGTACCTTTGGTCTAGACTAGAGAGAACCTACCTTGAGTTCACTTCATGCTGTGATTCTCCGTGTCTCTGCTCCGGGGGTGAGCGCTGTGTAGCAACTCAACAACAAGGAGAACAGCACCAGACCGTACCAGCAGTTTTCTGTTCCTTTAGCAAGTGAGCGAACTAGGCGTATCCTTCAGGCTCGGGAACAGGAATGTGTGAAATGCACCCTGACAAGTCAACCAGGTTTAGAGGTTTCAGGAAAGAAGACAATAAAAAAGACTGTTCAGGGCGCTTGTAAAAGATAGCTGGCAACCCGTGGCTTTGTGCCCAAGCCAAGGGTCGGGCCTCCAGAGGGAAGGTCTGTTCCTGGTACTACAAGGTGGACATGATTCGAATTTAAAAAAATTCAGCTTTCCTTTTGTAGGTGGATCGGTGTTGTTATTTCAGTGACGGCATGCTTCGCTTTTTAACATTCTTCTGTTTAATTGCCTTGTTCCTCATTTAGACGGGGAAGTTATTTGCTACTAGCCTCTAGTTCCAGAGCCCATGTGATTAAATTGTGTTTTTATTTTATTTTATTTTACAAACCAATCCATCATCCATTAAGTGCGTTGTCTGGGTACAAGTATCTTGTGCAATAACAATTAATGTTTATAATCATATTTCATTACATTCCTATTAATTCTCTGCTCTTAATACTACTAGTAATATACATAATGTATCTAATTGTTATACCAATCCTCATCTTAACTCATTTAATTGTATTAGCATATTTTCTATATTCCACTAATCTTTTTATTTCTAACTCTCATATTTATTCTCTAACCATCGATAGAATGATTCCCATGTCTTATAATATTCCGTTTGCTCCTTCTCTTTAATTGCCATTGTTAACCTCTTCATTTCTGCACATTCTAATATTTTCCTGATCCCATTTTCTTCAGTAGGAACCCCCATCACTTTTTCCAGTTTTGTGCAAATACAATTCTAGCTGCAGTTAATACATGAATAATCGAATATACATTTTCTTTACTAAAAATTTCAGGTGATATCCCCAACAAAAATATGATTAAATTGTTGAATACAGACAGGTAACCCTTGACTTGCAACAGTTCGTTTAGGGATGGTTCAAAGTTACAATGGCACTTTAAAAAGGGGCTTAGGGCCGTTTTTCTCACAACCGTGGCAGCATCCACGAGATCAAATGAAAGTGTGTGTTTGTGTTTTAACTTTGTGTCTTTTTTTATAATTTTAATGTTTTAATTTTTGTAAACCGCCCTGAGTCCCTCGGGAGAGGGCGGTATAGAAATTTCACAATAAATAAATAAAAATAAATAAATCAAAATTCAGACACTTGGCAACTGACTCATATTTAACATGGTTGTAGGTCCTGGGGTAACATGATCCCCTTTTGCAACCTTCTGACCAGCAAAGTCAAGGGGCAAGCCAGATTCATTTTACAACCGTGTTACTAACTTAACCACTGCAGTGAAAGAAAGGTCATAAAATGGTTCAAAGTTGGCTTAACCGATATCTCACTTAGCAACATAAAATGTTGGGCTCACTTGTGGTGAAAAGTCAAGGATGACCTGTATATTCGAGGCATATATATTGTTCCGGGTACCAATTTGCATGTCTATAGGTATGGCTTGAACTGAATCTTAACTGCTGGCAACTGTCCGAAGAGTTAAATATTTCAGCTCAAGAGACTCAATGGGTGAATTTCGGCTTTTACTGTACTTGGGGGCAACGTGGCTGGCTGGGAAATTCTGGGAATTGACATCCACACTTCAAGTTGCCGAGGTTTGAGAAAGACTTGATTTCTTTAGAGGCAGAACGCTGGGTCCAAAAAATACTGACCTGCGGGTGTTGTAGCAAATACGGATTTCGCCAGTTAAGCGATGAATAAAGTCTTAAGACGGTTACCAGAATATAGCACCAGATTGGGAAAGCCGTAGATAATGATTGCAAAAATATGAACATTGAGGATGGATGATGCATGATGACTTCCTATCATTCTGCATCGGCCTAGGAAGGAGGTCTGGCTTAACAGTGTGTCTCCTAGGATGAAAAATTTTATGTCTAATTTGTAGAACAAATCAGTTCAAGCTGGATTTAATTTAGATTTAGTCTTCGGTAACGGAAGTAGTCGTTTAAATAAGAAGCGCTATTCATCTCCGGTTTTAACTGTAAGAAATTCAAATTAATTCACTTATCCCTGAGTAAATCCTTATGTTGTAAGGAAACTGTAATTTGCAACAGCAGGACTGAACAATGCCAACAAAATTAAAAATCTGAGTCCAGCAATGCATCCAATCTTCCAAAGTAGCTGTATTTGTAATGCAATCATGTGACAACACACTAAAATATGGTGACAGAAAACCTGGTTTTGCGTAAAAATTACGATGGTTCTCCTACAAGATTAAACCCACAAATATTTTGTGGAGTTAATATGTATCTGTATAAAAACTAAAATAGAAATTAAACCTTTACAACAATCACAAGCATTATTCTGTCTCTGAAACATTAAGCCTAATAAGTATTTTATCACTTATGGTGATGAATTGTCCTAGTCTCAAAATCTGGAATTACGCCATTTGAAGATGATTACAGATTTGCAAACAGGAACCATGGTGGAATACCAGAGAAATTCAGGTCAAAATGGATAGCAGATGCAGATGAGGAGCTGGAAGAAAGCAGTGAGATTATATTCTCCGGAAGAGCAACAGCCAGATTTTCCTAGGAAAGGAATATAAAGTTTGGAAATGACAACCATCTATTTTAAATTTGGATCCTTGTGTCCTCAAGGCCTGTGAATACGAATTAGGTCTGGTCTTGAGATTATTTTCCTCCACAAATAAGGCCACAGAGGTTTTGTAATGGAACAATCACTTAAATTCCAGAAATATTTTAATTTGCAACTATCACACTACTTCCTAAGCGGAGTCTTGCGTAAGTTTCACTGACCTCATTCGCTGTCATCGTACAACGCCAACATACAACAGCAGCAGGGCAGGCTTGTGCATTAAAACATTGCCACATATTTCGTATGGACAGGTGGCAACCTTTTAAGAGGTTTATTTCTAACCATTCATTTTCAGTGTACTCAAATTCTCTGGGTTTATGTCAGGCGTTAGCAGTGAAATACCTTCAAGACCAACAGTTCAAAGGCAACACAAGCGTTTTCAGATGACTTGATCACAAATTCAAGGTACAAAACTGGTCCACTGAGCACTTTGCTTTATCCTACAAAAGATTATTCAGCAAAGCAGCTCTTTCATCAGTGTGGATTCCTAAAGGGTCCAAGGAGATGCTCAACGGTCAATGATGTCCTTGGGAAATTTCAAGTTGAAGTTAGGCTCCGACCTCCTCCTTTCTCCCAGCAGAGAGAGATAAAAAGCTTGAAATTCCACTTCTAGGTTTGCTACATTTGGAGCCAACAGAAAATCATTTGCGTAATCCTTCATCTCAGGCAAGATCCTGGTTTACAGTTTTCCACAAGCTACGATATCGTTCGGCTAAAACAGCAAACTTCGGTGTGAGGCATCTAATTCCCTGCGCTCACATGCAAATTGGGATCATCACGACAAAAGTGTAGGTATTCCCCATTGAAGTGTACCTGAAATGACTGAAACCACCACTTCCTTATTTGAACGTGTCAGTTTTTAGAAGACCACCCAGCAAGTAAATTTGGAAAGTCTTGGCAGCGATTAAAAAAAAGGGGAGGGGGGAAAAAAGAAGAGCATTTTTTGAGCAGTTTGTATCTGCCCAAAACAAAACAAAAAATTGTTTAAAAACCTGAGAAAACAAATTTCGGGAATGAATCTCAAAATGATTTTATTGGTAGTTATCTCCTATAATCAATCCAGTATAAAAAAATACAGGCTTCGTACACTCGGGGTCTCGACAAATGCTCGAAACACAACTAGGGTTGAACAGTTAAACGCCGGGAGACAAGCCAGGAATCGCACCTCCGAACGCACACACGCTCCCCCGCGTGTTTCCGACGGGAGTTAATAATCCCCAACGAAAATGTATAGAAAGATCAGGATTCAAGCTCGTTTACATTCTTTTTTCCCATTTATTACCTAGCTTCCCTCAGCGACGAACTTCTATTAACGAACAAAAGGACGTGAATCACAAGGAACTTCTTCACACACCAGAGGAGCCTGTGTGATTTTTTTTTTCGAACTTCCCTCGGCCGCGGGAAGTGCGAATACATCGTCAATGATCTGCTACTTTTTTTTTTAAAAAAAAAAACCCAATTAATATCAGTAAAACCAGCTTATTCCAATC
>JANHJO010000872.1:119662-131500 GCA_032468235.1 Pseudoxyrhopus heterurus
TAATCCCTTGCAGGGTGGAGTCTGGGCAACTGAATGGAGCTAGCAGAGTGTTTTAATGGCCGGATGCCCTTCCTGTCACCAATGCAGAGTTTTGTCCAGCAGATATATTCACAGTGCGCCCAGAGAGAGAACTATCTACTGTCCTCTACCTAGGATCGAACTCACAGCCTCCTGATTGTGAGGCGAGAGCTGTACCTCTAAGGACACCGCACCACTCCAACCTGATGCTCCCCAAATGAGGAAGGACTTTAGCTCTCAGTACTGACTGGGAAGGCTGCAGCTACGTTCACGAGACACCTGCAAATGTCCTAGCCTCAAGCTCCACCGTTAAGAAGACCTTCTAAGTTGTGCACTCTTAAGCCGATGAGCAGCTACATCGGTTGTTTTTTCATTGGGCACTTCCTGCCATGTTTTAAAAGCCTCGGTCCCCCAGGTGCAGACTGGGGTGAAGGCCAAGACTCGCTGACAAAAAGCATCTCAAGGTATTAAGTCCTTTAAGAGTTCCCTTGATTTGCAACTTCCAAACGTCCCTTGATTTGCAACTACTAAACACTTCCTGGGAAACAAGCCCACGACGAAGAGGAAAAGCATCCTCATTCTCTAATTCAAACTGTACGTAATCCACAACGCCACCCCTCCGAATTACTCCCAGGGGAAGGCCTGAGCACCTCCTTTGCAAGCAAACGCGGCCTTCCGTGTTCAACCCTTGATCGAGGGTTGGGAAAGAGGCCACGAAGGAAGGTGTGCCTGCATCCTCTGGAGGCAGATGTAAAAAAGCAACCCCCTGCATTCCCAGAACTCCACGGGAACCCTTACCTTCATCCTGGCCTAGAATGACCTTGTGTGTTTTCAACAGGTTAGTTCTCATCCGGGTCAGCTGGTCCAAAAGGCTGCGACGAGGAATATCGTAAGCATTGCGGAAGGCCTGTGGCTTTAGATCCTGGGTTTGGGCAAAGAACACGGCTGGCTTTAGTCTTTTTCTTTCCCACTTCTGAAAAGCCAGAAGACGCTGAGTCAGGAGGCGCCTGCTTCCTTGAGACCTGGGACCAGACTCACCTTATTCAAGAGCCCTATCTGGAAGCCAGCAAATTCCTTCACGTTCATTTCAGGCAGCCTCAGGGGAGAGTCGCCAGAAATCCCTTGAAGCAGCTGCTTGAAATCCCTGCTCTGGATGAGGGACAGGCCACTGGAGTGACTCTTCACTTTAATGCCCGTCTCTTGCGGGGGTTTCTTACCCACTGACCCTATTATCCGCTCCGACTCTATTTTTGTCTGCAATGAAAATCACAGCGCCCGTTAATGACGGCCCAGCAGCCCTGCCGACATTTTGTAGCATAAAGCAAAACACCCGACACATCGAAAGACAAAGCCTGCCTTCCAAGTGTCAGGGAGTTTAAACGTATTTTAAAAGATAACAAAGCCTGCTTAAAACAGGTCCTTCTCAAGGATTCACAGCATTTTGCTAAAACACCATTGCAATCATTTTGTCGAGGTCGTGCAAGCTTTCAAATTACACCACTGGTATTTTTTTAAGGAATTCTAGCACATGGATGACTTAAAAGTCTGCAAAATGAGCGGCAGGAAAGCCAATGAGGAAGTTTTTGCACATCTGGTAAAGGCAGGGGGAAACATAACCAGGGCAGAGAGGTTTTCATTGGGCCGAGCTGGTCTGTCCCATCACTCTACAGCCTCTACTGCAAATAATCGTATCTGCCACGTGGGCTCTGTGCAACTTAAAAACTTGCATGCCTGGGTTTATATTAGTCCCCTAAAGGCTACTGCACTCCAAAAGGGATTAAAGGTTTGTGCAGAAAGGGCCAATGCTTTAAAAGAAGACGGCAAGCAATTTAGAGCATTGACCCAGAACCTCTGTTGAACAAAGTTTTGGACGGAAACAACCTTCTCGCCCAAGAAGGCACAGCAACATTTTCCCCTAGATTCTGCTAAGATACATCCTGGTTTCCTGCCCTTTGGGTTACAGCTCCAGTTTAAGCAACTGAACTACAAATTGTACAGCCCTTTGGCCAACATAAGTATACGCACTCGAAAGAGAATTTGTATAATTTTTAGAAAGAGAGAGGGAGGGAGGAAAGGAGAGAGAGAGAGAGGGAGAGAGAGAGAGAGAGAGAGAGAGAATATCAATAAGGCATTATCCCAAACTGGACTTCTAGAGAATTAACTGTTTGGGTTTTGGAAGGGCACAGCCATATCCTGCTTCCAAGTATTTTTATAAACGTTGAATTTGAGGATTTGTTTCATCACCCATTCTGGCTTTCTCATGTAACTACTAGCAAAGGTCATGGCTATCATAGGACAAGCAGCAAAACTGAAGTCTATCCTACCTAAGTGTTACTTTCTCAAGCCTTTAGTGGCAATGTTACTCTGACCACTGTGCAGCATTGCATTCCACAGAAAACCAAGGAAATGTGCTAAATCTCAGATACTTCAATCTAGCTGCACCTTTCAGCTTTTAACCCCCTAAGCTCTACAGGAAGCAAGTTGGGATCCTGAAGGCCTTCCTTGGATATCTCAAGATACCCGAGTGGAAGGGGAATGGTTTGGGGGCAATTCTCTAGTGGCAGGCAACAGATTTCTTAACCATTTACTCAAGTTATTCAAAACAAGCAAAGGGGAAGATGAGATTTCTAACAAGCCCGCTCCCTCACCCATCCCTGCTTCGAAAGCAAAGAGAGTCACTTGGTGGTCAGCTGTTTTGACTTGCAATGTTAAAAGTTTACTCAACGGGAAGATTTTCCCACTCTATAGGAAGGTATTTCTAATGCCATTCTTTAAAGCAGGGGTTTCCACCCTTGGCAATTTTACGACTTGTGGAGTTGAACTCCCAGAATGACGCTGGCTGATGAATTCTGGGAGTTGAAGTCCACACATCATAACAGTTGGAGCCCCCTGCTTGAAAGCATTAGGGACCCTTTAGCGTTTCCCCCAACCCATGCAACTTCAATAATTCAATAAAACCCACAGACGTGTACTTCTTAGCATTTCTTACAATACTCAAAGGAAGGGATCGTTTGACTGGGGAAATTCACTAGCCTCAGTATTGTGATGTGTCTAGTTTGGTTTGGTTTCTTTAAAAGAAAAAAAAAACAGCTCCTATGTGGCCTCCAAGTACCAACAGCACAGAACAGCTACTGCATTTTCAATACTGACAATGCTGATGATTTACAACCACAGTCCAGTGAGCAATGAACAGACACCCTAAAAGTGTTTGTCCTCCTCTATTTCTTGTGCTACGGACCCGACCCCCACTTATTTGGAAGCAGAGATGCAAACAGGTCTTTTACCTATCTCAAAATTAGGGAGGGGGAGGGCGGGGAAGACATTCCTTAGGTGATTTATTGATAGAACTAGAGCAACACACACTAAAAAAATAATAATTATTAATGTACTTCTAATTTCAAGAGGTTTTGTCGATACTACCTGTTGGCTGAGTTTTTTAAGGTAAGAGATAACACTGTAACTAAGTCCACAATCTAAATTATCTGATATCAGATTTGGAGCTCCCATCATCCTTAGGGCTTTCTTTAATGGCTATAAGGAAAACAAAATACACAAGAGTAAGAAGAGAATCAAATCTTTTGTCTTTCTTTCTTTCAAGAAATGGTTTGTTTGTTTGTTTGTTTTAAAAAAATTAAAAGTCTCTCAACAGATCAGTACATTTGAAATTAAGGGCACAGCAGAGTCGGTGCTCCGGTATGCCGTATTTTTCTTATTTTTATTTTTATTTTTGGAAGCATGGATTCAAAAGTCGCACATTCCAGTCGTTTAAGGCATCTCGTCGTGGGTGTCTGGGCCACGGAACGAGCCTGGCACCCCCACCAGCTACAGCACAGAAGCCGGAGACCCTGATTGCCGGGATGATGCAAGTCCACAACGAGGCATCTTGCCCAAGCTATCCAGGTAAGTTCCCATAATGCCCACCTAGTTTGATCAGATTCCCTCCCACCTCTGGCTCAGCCAGGTGCAGGGTTAAAGGCGACCCTCTCCCTCGCTTATACTACTAGCAGTAGTAGCCCGGAGATCTGAAGTTAATGGACCCAGAAAGGGTGAAGGGGAGGAGGGAAGGAGGGGGCTGAAAAATAAACCCCCCCAAATCCGATATACTAGGCGACAATTCCAAAACGTGTTTTTCTTTTTAAGGAGGGAGTGACAAATTGCAAGCATTAAGAACTTCGGAATCCTGGCATGCAAGCTTTCTTTTTTTTTTTTACTCGGAAGACATGCGAAAAGGACGTTCTCTCGAGGAACATCCACCGGCGGTTCATTGGGGCCCATAAAAAGGACAAAACTACATACCACTAAGTAGTAAGGAGGCATGGTTTTTATGTAGCTGTCCAATGCCTGTCGCCACTTCAGATTTGGCTTAAGTTTGTGAAACTTGAAAAGGTCATCTGCAAAGAGGAGAAAACAATCCAAGTTAAAAAAAAAAAAACCTGCGCCTCGACACTCGGACGTCAAAGTAACACAACTATTTCCTGCGCCGCGAGATTTTTTTTTTCCCTTAAGAACCGAGATCCAAAGGGATATGCGGGTTTCCGAGATCAAACCCCACGTTGGAACTCGACAAAGGTTAATTTTTTTGCTTCTCGAGACACACGGAACGCTATCCTTTGCCACAACTCCACCCAGGGTTACGAACGTAAAAGTTAACACGTCTTAAGAAAAGACGATTTGGCCTAGGTGTGAGGTCACTGGAGCCAGGAGCAGGACAACCTGAGTTCTAATCCCGCCTGAGGCAGAAGGCAACTAGATAGATAAACCCTTGGGCCATTCACTCTCCGCTCTCTAGGAAAAAGGGAAGGACAAGCCACTTCCAAAAATGTTAGAATTGGCTGGACGTGTCCGGGGAGCCACCGGTAGTCGTGTTTGACACAAAGGCAAGAAGAGAGAAATTGTGTTACTTTAGTTTGAGGCCTCTGAGGTAGGCCGGGCCCTGCTCCAAAAACGGTTCAGAAACAGCGATTCAAAGCAGGCTGAAACCCAGCAGCTCTTTTCAAATTTCCGTCTCTTTTCAAAGCATGCCATACAGCCTTAAACAGAAGCCAAGGTCTTTTCCTCCGCTTTCGGTGCAGGGTGTTGCCTTGCATCCCAACAAGAAGCTGAAGCGAATGGAGGGGTGGGCACTCCACCAAGTGAGCAACGCCGGTTCTTTTAAAATAGGTAACCAGGCAACAGGTGGAATTCCTGGTAAGCCCTTACTCAACTTTTCCAGATAGAAAAGGGACCTCAAACAAGCCATCGGGGACGTGTTACTTTTTGGGAGACCCAACTGGGTGGAAATTCTTCCTGGAAAATTCAACGGTTAACTTGACAAAGCCGATCAGCTGCACCCAGCTAACTATCACCCCAGACGAGAGACCTCCATCTCATGCAAATCTGTAGCCTTCGACCAAGAACTGGGAAGGGCAACTTAGAGAAGAGCCTTCGTTTTAACATCTCCATTTAGTATTTTTAGCCAATCAGGGCAGCAAATAAGTCTCAATTTTTAATATAGCAAATATAACAATTGACAAAAAAAAAAGTGGCAAAGAGCAGACAAAATCTTGAGGAGCAGCCAAATCAAATCTATGTAGTTGGAAGCCACTAGGGATAAAACAGCGATTTATCATGTAGGTTTCTTCACCTACACACATACGTATTACAAAAAAAAATATTAAAGAAGAATAGCCAAGAGTTCCTGTTTTCTTTGACCAACAGGAACAGAGCAAGGTCTGAAGCAACAGGAAATCTCAAGTAAAATTATATACCCCCTCAAAATGAGGGAGGAATAGAATCTCTTATTTACCAGCAGTTCTCTCTCCAAAATATACCCCAATGTACAATTTAGGGCACAAGAATAAGCAGAAAGTGTTTCTGAAATGGGAAAGCCACAAATATACTAATCCACAGTCCGTCTGAAATTTTTGCAACGCTTTTATTGCAAGGAAACAAGAGAGCTCAGAGGGATTAAAAAAAAATTTTTTAGGAAGCTACCCAGAACTTAATCGGTAAGTAATTCAGTTGTGCTTCTGGATATATTCCTCAACTGAGGCAAGAAATAGCACAAGGCATACACACTTCCATTTATCATTCCCTTGTTTGCAAAAATTACCCAACCACAGAGCAAACATCTTGACTGTGAGTCATGCACCCTGGGATCTCCACCCTGCTGTTCAACATTTAGTCAGCTGGACTGAAAAATATAAGACCTAAAAAACGAACACGTGAAGGCGAGGTAGAGATGCTGAAAAAGAAATCAGCCTTACGTTTGTTTTCGGTTGTGAAAACAAGTGGTAGTCAGAGAAAGAAAAAGGCAGAGCTGTCAAACTTGTCGAAAACTAAGAGGCTCTAAACTAGGTCTCTGTCAAGTTCACTTCCAAGGCAGGGAAATCCATGCATTTCTGAACAGCAAGGCCAGGGAGTTAGAAATGGGGCAGGACAAGGATTGTTATTGGCCTGCACAATGAGCCAAAAGTCGGAGTTAATGGGCAAAGCTGAAATTGGGCTCAGTGACAAGGAGGAAAGGAGAACACACCCAACCCTGAGGTGTTTCCTTCCACAGCGTTCACAAGTCAGAAACTAATTTTATCCTTTGAGGCAACGGCTAACCAACGGGATCTGCAAGGGGTTCAGCTGGTACCTGAAAAAGGACCTACGTTCTAAATTTGGGGACAACTTCCGTAGGCAAAATACTTCACAATCCGTGTGAGTCACCATCATCATCATCATTGTGGCAACTCTGAAGAAGAGGCTATCTGCTTTATACTGGGAGGAAGGATACCTGGGCACCTAGAGGCCACCCAGAGGCATTCACATTCAAACATGGAGCCTGGACTCGGGTGAAAACAGAATGGACTCCTTCTACCCAGACATTCTGCTTTCGGAACCAAAAACTGTACACGCAGCAAGGCAACCTGGGTTTCCTTCTGACCGAAAAGGTCGGGAACCAGGCTAAAACAAATCTTTGTGAAATAAATCCACCCAGAGATAAGGTGCTTATTTCTTGCAAAAGAAGGGAACAGCAAGCTCGGTTTTCTTTTCTTTCTTTCTTTTTTTTTGGCGTCCCCGATATTACAAACCCTTGGAAATTCTGAGCCCAAGTTCTCAAATGAAAACAAAACACAGGGCTTATATACATGCTGCTGCAAGAAATGTAGACACCACAGCCTGAAAGAGGGAAAAGAATGGAGGTTGAACCTTACTCCAATTAAGGAAGAAGCTACGAGTCTAGGAGGTGAGCAGCATCAAACATGCACTGGCAGCAGGTGGCTCTCCTCCTCTGCTGCAGAGAAAAAAAGGGAGAGGGGGGTGTAAAAAGCCTCTCCTCCCAACGTAGCAGTTTGCAACACTTGGTTCCCATCCCGTTTAAGAAAACGGCTGGCAAACATACAAGCACGGACACATATAGACAGACGTCGGGACAACCTTCCTACGACTCGGGCGGGCGACCGGGCAGGGCAGCGCTTACCGAGCAGAGGGAGCAGGACGGGATAGTTGTAAGGCATCACATAGAGATTGACACAGGTCAGACTGGTGCTGGCCTTTAAATAACCGAAGGGGTGTCCGAGCTCGCTGTATTTTGCGCTGCTGCTCACAAAGACCTAGGGAGGAAGAGCAAGGGGAAGGGGGGAAAAGTGAGATACACCAGGCGGGAGAGAGTGTTGTGGCTTACTATTGAAAAAATAAGTTGCAAAAGAGGGGTGAACAGTCTCATAAAAAGTACTCTAGGCTGTAGGTCTGTGAGATTGAAAGTTCGCCGTGTTTTCCAAAGGGGTGACTGCTGCTGCTTCATGTCTTTTGATTAAAATGTCTGGTTTTCTCCAGTGGACTGATAGCTTTCACAGCACTGTGCATGACACACGTGCTAAACTGTTAACTTCCAAAACACCCACTCAATGTAGCCACTGATAACAAGGAGCATTGTGCTCCTCTGTATCCAAAAAGGATCAGATTTTGGGGGAAAACCATGATATAGATTAGAACAAAAGTGGCCTAGAGAGTTTGTTTCTCAATGTCCCCTATTTAATAAACAGTACTATCAAAGCTTCACTTCATCTGGCTAAGATTAGGGCCCCATGGAGCTCTCTAATCCTAGTGAGCCCACAATCTCTTTTATAATCACCTGTCAAACAATTCTCACATTATCCGTTGTCATTCATGTTAACACGAAAGACAAATGTGGCTTTTCCTGAATTCTGGGTCCCAGAGAGGATTTAATCTTTTTTTGTTTTTGCTCTTTTAAACTACGTTGCTGGAGAGTTATGTTACAGTGACCAATGAGGCCGGACAAGGGAGAGGAGAAGCTGCAGAAGTGTTTACAGGACGAGGTAAAAAGAACTGGGGACCGGAAGAATAAAAAAGGGAGATAAAACATTTTCTCTCCTCCCCTGCAACTACTGTAGGGAGAAAAATGAAATTTTCCTGCCAATCCACTAACATTCTTTCTTACTGCTAAGCGGCAGGCAATTCCACACAATTTGGAGTTACCTGTGAAATGGCTTATTACAAGAAGCCTGTTCTCTCCCTCAAAATCTTCAATTAGGGCAAGGGTTAGTAAGGATTGAACTGGGATCCCTCTGTGGATAACCCAGCGGTACCCGGTGAAGGACCGGACCAATGGGGTTGGTTCGGCTATTTCCAAACCTTTTTAAACCTGCACGGCGTTTTAAGCATCTGAAATACGGATCAGGCAAGTACCTGCCAGCACACGTGAGACAACTTCCGTTCCAAGATGTATTGCGTTAAAGGCGACGGTTCCAATTCGTACTTGTCGAACGGCAGTTTATCAATCACCATGGGCTCACAATCCATGCAGGAGAACCTCACCACCGGATGAGCTGTCCGAGGGGGCTGGAAAGGACGCAAGGTAGCGGAGTCAGGAGGGCTGCAGAAGGTTCAGTCCCAGCCCGTTCCAAAAAGTATTCGTGGCTAACAATCTTAGCTTAATTCAACACATTCAGAGGTCATTGCCAGATTTTTTTTTTACAAGGTTCCTAACAAACCTCTATGAACAGTTTGAAATAAAATAGCTCTTGAGGCTACTCGGCGTTTTTAATATTCTTCACTGGTGACATTTAAATGATGGGAAAGCCAGGTTTGTAGTACCTCCAGGAGATGGGAATGGAGGTGAGGGACAGGACAGCTCTGGGACCTTTCAGACGAGCTTAGATCCTGTGCTAAGAACACATCCGTTAGGACGGTGTCTCAACGAAGGGGCCCAGAATCCTTAGGAGCATCTTACATACCAGCGTTGGTGAATTCTGATCGGGCCAAAAGGATTCAGGAATTGGCCAATGGCCAACAGGCACGCCCGTTTTAGGGTTTGGACGCACGTAGATGAGTTTATGACAGCTGTGCCATGGCTGAGAACCGAAGGAATTGACCGGCCTTGTGGCATCCACCAGTCCATCTGAAACCCAAGGAAAAACAGTACAGTTAAGGAGTATGCAGCATGAATATGACCGCCAGTTATCTCTACGTTGCAACAATGCAACAAAGTAGAGATTATAAATATTAGTGCAACTTCAATTTAATAAATTGGAGCATCCATCCAAAACCTAATTTGTATCATTTGTGTCAGTTCAAAGTCTTGGGGGGTTTAATGGCCAGTTCAAAGTCTTGGGGGGTTTAATGGCCAGTTCAAAGTCTTGGGGGGTTTAAATGGCCAGATCCCCGTTTGAAGTCAGCAAAGATCCTTCAACCAAGACCTACTAAGCTGAAGGGTCTATACCTAAAGCTCTAATTGTTACCTTCCCCGATGTGAGGCGGATCTGGCCCCGATTTTTCAAAATTAATGACCACACCACTCTGAACCTTCTGAGCAAGGGATTCTAAGCATTGGTTCAACATGCGCTGCGTCCGAACACAATACGAGCGCCCTGGAATGGAAAACAGGGAAACAGACAGGTTTTAAATCAGGCAAGTTACAAGAAACGTACTTTACTTAAGAAAATGTAGAAGAGGGAGGCTGCACGATTTAATTTAAAGGTACTTAGGAAAAAAAAACTGGACTTGGAACTCTTTCAGAATTGAAGCCAAGGGTAATTTTTATTCCGATTTGATCCCATTCTGGAAAGTTTTATATAGAAAGGGGAAAATACAGTGACAAGGGAGTACAATGATCCCTTGTTGGCAGTATGTAGAGGTGATTTTTAATTTGATAAGAAATGTTTCTGGAATGACTCTCTCTAATCATATCTCGAAAGAAAAGTGTTTCTAGGGCCAGAAGGCAAAGTTTTATACAAAGAGGGTCTTGAGTGTTCGTGACGCTTCTTCTAGAAAAACCAAAAGAGTATTAACAACAGGGACCTTTGGACCAATCCAATCTTTGTATTTCTCCCAGAGCTTGTTACACTGAAGTTTGACAAGGCCTTCAGAAGAGCAAGGTTTACTAGGAGATTAGGAAATATAAAATCATCTTCATAAACTCAGCAAGGACTATTGTTTTGGAGCTGCTGCACGAATGTTCCCAGATAGCCAGCAGAGATTGTGGGGAGAGCAAAGCCAAGGCACAACCCACAAAGAGAGATGCCATTGAACCAACTAAAGTTCAACCTTGTCTGCCCCGGCTAGAATCTCACACGATTTCCAAGATTGTTAAAACTGCGGGCTACCTCCAGTGACTTCGCACATCTGTGTGATGGCAGACTCATCTGTGGGAACGCTCCCCAGCTGCTCGGGTTCCACTGAAGGGGCTCCGGCCAAGCGCAGCACGAGGGCAAACAGCCGCTGATCCCAGCGAAACGGTTCTTTGGTCAGCTCGCTACCAGGCAGGGGAGAATTCAGAGGCAGATGGAGCTACGGAAAGAAGAAGAGAAACGTTTTAGCGAAGAGCCTGCCGGGACTCCACACGTGAAGGGGACCAAAATCACAAGAAGAGAGAGCACCATGTGAACAAAACACACAATCCTGCATTTTTAACAAGTTTTTGATTTTTTTATCAGAGAATAGGAACACAGCCGAAGGGTTAACATTTTTAACAGCAAACGTGCCACGTTCAGAGCAGAACAATGTAGTCATGCATCTTACCTCCTCTTGAACAGAAGAAGTATTTGTCAGCTTGTTTCCATCTGTGATGGTAATTAAAATCGACGGCTCTAAAAAAAAGGGATTCCTCCCCTACAGAAAGGGGAAAAAAATGCCCAAATTAATCGCCTTTATAGATTAATTGAACTTAACCAATCAGCTGAAATCAACCCCAAGAAGAGTCCTCACCCCAAGAAAAGAGGAACAAAAATACTGAATTTTTGTTTCTGGCTATGAGGGGAGGGAAAGATATCAGTCTCCCTGGACAGGGTGAAGGGGTTTCCCAAACTGCCCGGCAGAATTTACTTTAAGCAAATCCGTAACCGCTCTGGTCCCTTTTACGGAAGAGCTCTAAAACGTCTTCAGACGACGAATCCAGGAAAATTCCAAGGCCGGCATCCCATTACCTGCCCATAGTTGTCTATTCCAGAGACTAATCGGTTGAGGTTCAGCAGGTCAAACGATGATCGCAGAGCCTGGCCGAGGGTGGTCAGTCCGGACGCTTGCAGGTTTTTCAGTTCATTCATGAAAGTGGCATGGTTTTCCTTCCATCCAGCCTAAAGAACGAAGAGCAAAGGCCACGTTTACTTTGTGACTGCCAAGAAAAAGGGCTTCAAAACAAGTCGTGGTTATCGTTTTACTGAACAGGCGCGAGGCAAGAATGCGAGTGAGTGAGGAACAATTGATGCAGGTAAGCACTGAATGAGCTCGGCCGCCTGAAGGATCTCAGTGCCAGGCTGGCCCTCCCCTGCCCGCCCACCCCACGAGGGGAGGACGGCCCCGGACTGCCCGCGCCGCTCCCGCGCCTCGTCGTCC
>JANHJO010000873.1:7151-17562 GCA_032468235.1 Pseudoxyrhopus heterurus
AGTTTACATCAGTCAATCTCAACCTTTTCTTCACCATAGACCCCCTTTAAATACTTTTTGTGGTTATGGACCCTCAAGACTTAACTCAAGATTTAAATCATAGCATTGCTTCAAGCCATAAGACCCCCCTATGATGACATTACAGTCTTTCAGAGGACCCCAGACCACAGGTTGAGAACCACTAGTTTACACTAAAAGTCTGGAAACAGTGTCACCCCGATTTAATTTTTCCATTTTTAGCAGACAATGTGAATGAGTATTTTACAAGTAGAACTGGAGATACATAACTTTCACCTAATCTGTGTAATCAGGATTCCCAATTGTATGCTCAAAGATACAAAGGGATATAACTGTGAATACACAGAACCCTATTTACTGGTACTTTGTGGTGGCACAGAGGCAGGGGCAGAACAATAAGATATGATCTGACTACTCTTCACATGTTTGGCAAATGTAGGTTAAAAAGCAAGCATTTAAACATTCAAAGAAGCAATAGCTAAAACGACTAGATTACAAAACATCCTTCTCCCCCAAATTACTAACCTTACTGTATAGCTGCAAAAAGGTGTGCTGATTGCAAGGATATGACTGGGAATGGATCGTTGTCCACTGGGGATGATTAGGTGATGGCTTCTTGTTGATAACAGAGGCTGCTTTAGAGAAGTTACTTCCCAAGAAGTGAGCAAACTGAACAGGAAAGCAGAGAATACTAGTAGGAGTTTGGTAGCAGAGTTTGAAGGGGCAGTTTCTAATAAATTTTCTCTCTTGGTCAGCACTGTGTAAATTGGACAAGAGAAAATAAAGGGGAGTGGGGAGGAAGAGGAGTGAATATGAAAGGAGAAGTGTCTGCAGTTATGGCACAATGTTTCCATTTTTTCCTGAAAGAACATGGCATATATTTGTAACTACTACAAGCTTGTAGCTGCTCCTGAAGAAAAAGAAGATGGCAGCAATGACTGGCTATGCTTCAACTGATAAAAGTGGGTGAAAAAATGATTAGGTCAAACAAAAGAAGTGCTACAATGGGAGTTGACAGAGGAAGCAATTCTCCATTGCATGTCACTGGAACTCAGAAACAGCTTTCAGGCACTTCAAAAAAAAAAATTGGTTCTGATCCTTGAAAGGAAGGAAGAAGACAAGACAATGGATCCATTGACCAGATCCATTGGCCTCCTAAGTGAATTCTCTAGCAGCAAAGCATGCTACATTCTTTCAATAAACCATCCTTTAAGATTTACCAAATCCACTTACAATTATCCCTTTCTGCTAATCCATACGGACAGAAGTCATACTGCCCAAAGTAGGTTTCTTAGACTTTGAAGGTCTAGGAAAGAAGCTCAAGAAAACAGGAACTCTGAAGTTCATCCATTCATCCGTTCCATGACTGGAAGGGGGGCGGGGAATGAGAGTACATCATGAGAAAATGGTGTTGAATATATTGTGTTTCTTGGGCCATGATCTGAGTTCCTGGGTGATGAATTGGTGGAAGTTTCCAAAGACTGTTAAAATATGTTTGTCCAAAAAGTTTGTCATAAAGCATGGGAAGCACTTTGGGAAGGATTTAGGGAAGCTTCCAACAGACTAAAAAGGATATCAAGGATATTCAGAAACTAAGCCCTTTAAAAAAAAAAAAAAAAGACTGAAGAAATTGGCTATACTTCAGCTGATAAAAGAGTAGGGAAGATTGATCAAACAAATGATGTTAAGATTTTAAATGCCATTGCTGCTTTATCAACAGCAAAAACTGGGGGGAGGGGATGGGCTGAGGGAACTGAGAGGTTTTGAGAAGTACACACTGAAAAAACTAAGGACTTGAAAACTGATGACAAACGGTACAGAAGATACGGTGAAGAGAAGTAGGAATATTACGTCTGGAATCCTAAATAGAAATACACTACAAAGCAATCCCTTGTTGAAAATTTCACTTGTTCAGTACTTACTAGTTTTACCTACGCTATCTGCTTGTTTTGAAAGTTTTGTGAATATTTTATTTCCCTACTGAAATAACATTGAAAGTATGTCACTCAGTTATGAAATATAACACCATTATTCCCTTTATCTTAGATTCTGAAGAGAACATAATATTATAGGACACTGATTTAGCAGTGATCAGAAATCATCTTCCTTTTAGACTGCTATAAATTTTTTATTTCCCTTTGATCAACCTCAGGTAAAGGTTATCACCAACTTCCATTTATGCATTTTTTAATGGTAACAAGTGCTTTTTTTCATTCTCCAGTACTACAGAATTGCCATCATTTGAAAGAATTGTTTAGGTTCCTTGACCAGAAGAGGCATTTAACTGTATCATGCATGATGTATGGTACATTTAATTGCTCTTTGCAGCTATTCAAAAAGCATTCAGAAGTAATCATTTAGCATTAATATCCTGGGGCAACCCAAGGTCACAGTACATTAAAAACTAATTCCGAATGATTCAAGAATGCATTTTTCATATAGAGAGTACTGTAATCTTTCGGTGGGATAAAAAGCGATAGCAGCGATTCAGCCTGATGGGAGACAGGTTATTCCACAGATCTGCCATTGGATACATAGTCAGGTCCCTTGTTGTGGGTTTCTGTCATCAGAGCTCAACAAGCCAATTGAACTCAAACAATCTAGTTAGTTTCTGATGAATAACGGCTGATGTGCTAAGATCCAGCTGTCATTGCTGGTTTGACCAAATGTAGCTAAATCAGAGTTTAATGGCCGTGCTTGAACTTTCTGTTCTTCTTTGCATCCGTGCTGCCCTCCCCCCCCCATTGAGAGATCATACAAATGTAAATGTCTTTTTAAAAATGGTTTCAATAGGAGTATAGGTTTCTTAATTAAATATGAATATTTTATGTAATAGGCGCTAGAGCAGAGCTGTCAAACTCCCGGTCCACGGGCTGGATGCGTCACATGCTGGCCATGCCCACGCCTGGTTTAGCGAAAGGGGGGAAGTCCCAATATGTCAATGATGCCGCCGTGATGATGTGAGTTTGACACCCCTGTGCTAGAGTATTCAGTCCTACTCTCTCCTCCTTGACTTAAAAAATTGATAACGAGGTAGGCAAATAGAGTGTGATGACCCAGGACATGGCACAGAGATAACACAAACAGCTGGGAATTCAAACAGGCCTTTTTGTGCTCCAAATTTCCCCCAAATGCTCCCAGGTTGCTGACAAGTCCCTGAGCAGGGTGATAGTTGCAATTACTTTAGCCCAGCACTGTCTGCACCAAGACTGCACGGCAATAAATCCCAAATGTATTTGGTAAAACAAGAGCAAAGCAAGGAATTCGGGGAGCAAAATATCCAGATAATCAGTCCAGAATGCCACACAGGAATGCAAGGATTCTTGGCACATTCAAACATCAGCACACAACACTTTAGAAACTCAGTGTTTGTTCCCGACAAATTCCCGACGCTCCTTAAGTCTCCTTAAGTCTCATTCCCCAAATGTGCCTGGTGACACTAGGCGGGGCACTCTCCTCGTGAGTGGCCTGCTCCATCTGAGCTGATCACGCCTTCTCTGCATTCCCCGAGCCCTTGCATCAGTAGGGGGTGGTTCTTGCCCCTCGTCTGAGCTCTGTTCCTCCCTGCCTGCAGGCCTAACTAATTCCGAAAAGCCTTGCCTGGACTGATTCTGCTCTTCCCCAGTTTCTTCCAAGGCCAATGGAGCTTCCCTCTCGCTCTCTGTCAGTTCTTGTTCCATCTCATCTTCCCCTGCCGATTCAGACTCTGACAGGGGCATGACACCCACTCATCCACACCCATCCTGTCCCACACACTCAGCCACAGTCCCTAGTGGTGCTGAGTCAATGGTGCCACGCCCACCTGGCTACACCACCCAGCCACATAGTCAGTTGTGTCACTGTTCACCTGTTCGCACCCACTCATCTGCACTAACCTGGCCACCATGGGTTATCCTAGACCCATGCTTCATTTATTTTAAATTAGGCTTCATCCAATGGTTGCAACTCTTTTGTCCTTAATCTGCTAAACTGTCTGTTTCTTATGCATATTTCCAATCTCTTTAAATTGTATAGTCTATTAAAGAGGCTATTAAAAATAGAGTCCGCAAGCTCACTTGAAACATCAGAACCTGAACCATTTAAGGGAAGTTAAATTATTATAGCAAATAGCACCTGCACGAGGGAGCATACCTGTTCCTGCTTGAGTATCCTATTCTCCATGATGTTCTGGTTGGACAATGACAAAACAGGACGTTCTCCTGTGTAGAAACCTTCATCCTCAAGAAACCGTGGTTGCATATTTTCAGGCATCTTCAGAGAAGGAGGCACTAGAAGGAAAATACAGATGATGTAACGGTATGTGAAAAGCAGGAAAGAGATACTACCTAGGAAACCATCAGACAAGAGTGGGGAGAAAGGAACCTATAGTTGCTTAATGTCAGAGAAAGAAACTTAGGAAAGATGTCCTAAATTGTACTTTCAGACTTGCAAGATTTTGTTAATATAGCCATATAATAAAGTATAATTAGCTGATCTGCTCATTTCCTGTCTGGTTTACCTGGAAGGGTTGACAGAGATGCTTAACATTACTACTAATGACGAACCCAACCAAGCCAGCACTCCGAGATGATCAGATCTCTTTAAGAACTGTTCTATTGTGTACATCATTTCGGCATGTATGAAAGCAAAACCAACTCTAATTAATTCCTGTGGTTTTCGTATAATTAAAGAATAGATATTCCCCTCCCTCAGTGTCACAGGTCACATTATCCAATTACGTGTTCTGGCGTTTCTCAGGTTAACTCCCTCCTGTCTCTGGCCAGCACCTGTAGAGATGTCCTTGGTTCCCATCTGTTGTTAATGTCGGGTTTGACATTCCAAACCTCTCCCTCCCCCCATACTGTGTGGCAAGCTGAGAAATGAAAAGATGGCTGTAGCAGCATAGGTCAATTTTGAAGTTCACAGTCAGACCCCCCTAAAATAGTGAGAAGCACCTGGAAAATATTAAGCACACACACAGATTAATAGAGCTCAAGGATTCTTTTTTTAATATATTTTTATTGTTTACATATTGGTATATTGAATACAGTATAATTGGCCAATTCCAATTGTAATCAAACCGAAGTAAAAGCCAAATAGCATATATGCAAATTTATATATACAAGTTTTTGTGCGAAAATTTCTAACCATTATATAGTACATCAACTCCTCTATCATTCTAATATTTACATTCCTGTCAATAACACAAAGTGTCTATTTCCGAATCCCCCTAACCTGATTCTTTCGTCTTTGAACTTCTATCTCATGTTTCTAACCATTGATAAAACCTATTCCATATTAAGTAGTATTCTGTATCTCCTTTATCTATTTTTAGTGTTAGTCTGTCCATTTCCACGCAGTCTAGTTTCTTCCTTATCGTTTCATACTCTGACAGAATGTTTTCATTCTTCCACTTCTGCGCATATACAATTCTTGCTGCAGTCAAAATGTGTAATATTAAATATATTGTCCCTTTGTCATAACTCTCTGAGGTAATATCTAATAAAAACAATTCTGGTTTGAAATCTATGTGTTGTTTGATCATTTTTTCTAGCCACATTGTATTTGCATCCAATATTTCCTTGCCTTTATACAGGTCCACCACAGTATGTACCAGGTGATTGTTTACATTTCCAACAGGTTAGGGACATATTTTTATACATTTTAGCTAATTTTGCTGGGGGTAGATGTCACCTATAAAACATTTTATAGAGATTTTCCTTATAGGATATGGCCATTGTCAGTTTCCGATTTCTCTCCCAGAGTTTTTGCCATATATCCAAATCTATACTATATCCAAAATTTTGGGCCCATAATATCATCTCTTTGACCCGTTCTTCCTCCATTTTATAATTTAATAAATTGTATAACCTTTTTATCAGTTTGTCATCTGTCCCCACTAGAATCTTGTCCAATGTTGTTGATTTTCTATAACACCCCATGCTTTCAAATCTTTCGCATAACACAATTGTATCTGCAGATACATCCACCACTCTAGTTCTAATCTAGTTTTCTAGTTCTAATCTAGTTTTTAATACTACATTCTGATTTAATATATCTTTATAAGTAACAATGTTTTCCATGTTTATAGCATTTGAATGTATCAGGGCTTCTAGCATAGAGAGCTAGACCGGTATTTTCATGTTATTTTGTCACTTAACTTTATCCCACACTGATAACAATGCGTTCCTTACAAAGTGCCTTTGCAAATATCGGTGTGCCACGTTTCTCCCAAAGAAATGCGTGCCACCCTAGTTGAAGGTCGTGATCCTCCAGAACCAATAATCTTCTATGCCTCAATGTTATCCATTCTTTCATCCACGTAAGTACCGCAGCTTGGTGGTATAATTCCCAGTCGGGTAGTCCAAAACCTCCATTTGCTTTTGACTCTTGCAATAGTTTCACTTTAATTCTCGGTTTTTTCCCTTGCCAAATGAATTTTGACACTATTTTATTCAATTCATCTAAGTATTTTTTCTCTAACTTTATTGGTATTGTTTGGAATAAGAAAACTATCTTCGGCAATATACTCATCTTCTACCCATCATAGAAAGTTGCAGGTTTTTCCATCTCTCCAAATCCAACTTAATTTGAGGCATTGATTTCATATAATTATCCTCTTTCATTGTCTTGCATCTTGCTGATAAGACAATTCCTAAGTATTTTACTTTTTTCACTATCTGAATACCCATTTCCTTTGTTAATTCATCCCTCTGCTTGTTTGTGAGGTTTTTGGTTATCATTTTAGTTTTATCCTTATTTATCTTTAAACCCACAACTTCTCCGTACTCCTCTAGTTTCTTTGTAAGTCTTGGGCCTGATTCTAATGGCACCTCTAGAATGAAAACTAGATCGTCCACAAATGCTTGCAGTTTAATTTCCATTCCTTTAATTTTCTCATCTTGCCTAATGTTTCTTGTTAGTACTTCCAGTGTTAGGATAAATAACAATGGAGATAGTGGGCAACCTTGCCTTGTACCTTTTGTTATTGGAAAATTTTCTGTTACCTCATCATTCACAATCACTTTAGCTTTCTGGTTTGTATATATTGCCTTAAACATATTTTAAAAATTATTTCCAAAGACTATATATCTTAGTTGGTGTAACATGAATTGCCAATTCACATTATCAAATGCCTTTTGGGCATCTAAAAACAACAAAGCCAATTCCTTTTCATTATGTGCTTCGTAGTATTCCAATGTATCTAATATTGTTCTCATATTATTTCTTATGTGCCTTTCGGGTAGAAAACCATTTTGATCAGAGTATATAAACTCCTTCAAGAATCTCTTTAATCTTTCTGCTACTATTGAGGCAAATATTTTATAGTCAGTTTTCAATAGAGATATTGGTCTGTAATTCTTTATTTATGTTAAATCTGAGTCTTCTTTTAGTATCAAGGTGATGTAGGCTTCCACCCATGATGGTGGTATCTTCGCTTCAGATAAAACTGCACTGTATACCTCTAATAATGTTTGGCCGAAGATATCTTTAATTCTTTATATACTTCTGCCGGTAGCCCATCTTGGTTTTTTTTTGATTGCCTCGGCTAATTCTTCCATAATTATTTTCCCATTCAGCATTGCTTTTGTTGTTTCTGGCACTTTGGGTAAATTAGCTTTTCTTAGATATTGTAATACTTTCTCCTCAGAGCATTCCTCATTATCGTATAGTTTCTTATAAAAGTCCTGGATAATATTCTTTCTTTCCTCCATTTGATAATATAGAGATCCATCTTTATCTTGTAATTTGCTTATCCATTTTTTCTGATTCTCCTTTTTCAATTTGTAGGCTAACCATCTTCCTGGTTTGTTTGCATTCTCAAAAAAGTTTTGTTTCATTCTTTTTATGTGTTGTGCCAGTTCTTCTTTTTCAAGAATATTCAATTTATGTTTGGTTAAGTCCATTTGCTATTTTAGGCTTATTTTTTGTGGTCTTTCATATTCTTCTTCTAAAATTCTTTGTTGTTGCTTCTTCCTTTTGTTTTCCTTCACTGTAAAGGTTATGTCAACCCCTGTCGGGGCTGACACAAGAGAATGACAGGAGCCTACCCGCTCTGTCATAGCAGCTGTGAAGAAACAGCTAGCTGGCAAGTCAGCGTAATCCCTGAAATGCAGAACCGAGATACATCCACAACCCAGTTTGTAAATGAAAGTTAAAAGAGAAGTACAAAGTTAAAGAAGAGAAACACCTGTGAACAGAGGTGTGGTGGCTGGGCGGACCACTGGGTGGAGCAAATCGCTAATAAAATAGGCGCTGGGTGACGTGTAAACCCAGCGCTGTTTTGACTAGTTTCTTTTGAGGCTCGTTCGTTCCTGTTTTGTTTGCTAGAATAAAGAGTTCTGTTACACAGCTTGTGTCAGCTCTTTTATCGGCATTTGAGCAAGGATCTGAGACCTAGAAGCCCTAAAAAAAGCCCTGAAAACTCTCTCCCAAGCAAGTCCACTGGGCATCGTACTTCAAACGATTCGACTTCAAATTAAAATACATCCTGGGGGGGGAACCTACTCACTCATGCCTTGTCCAGAAAACCACAATTCAACAGCCGTCGTGAAGAAGTAATCCATGCCATCATCCCTCCCTCTCAACCAGCAGCTCAAGCTACCACCAGAGGTCAAGCCAGATGCTGAGATGCCCCCAGAGGAGACCCAATGATAAAGACCTTGAAAGCAGCGCTTCTGACAGACCCGTCGTTCAATGACAACAAGGACGCCCTGACCCTGAAGGACAGACTAGCCTGGAAGGGGGCCAAACCGTACATCCCCTCCAGCTTGAGGCTTCAAATCCTGCAGTGCAGCCACGACTCCAAGCTTGCCAGACATTTCGGTTATCTGAAAACCCTGCACCTAACCAGAAGGCAATTCTGGTGGCCTAAAATGAAAACAGATGTGGAGGACTATATAAAAAGTTGTGCCACGTGTGCTGCCATGAAAAAAAGACCCTGGAAACCCGGGTTTCCCGGGTCACCTCCAGCAAGTGGCAGACCCAAGCTGGCCCTGGGAGGAAATTGCCATGAACTTTATAGTTGAGCTCCCAGAAAGTGGTGGGAACATGGTCATTTGGACCGTAATTGACTTATTTTCAAAACAAGCCCACTTCACAGCCTTCTCGGGGCTACCCTCAGCTAAAAAATTAGCTAGGATGTTCATAAGGGACATATACAGGCTGCACAGAGTGCCCCTTCCAGGTGGGTCCAGTTTACCGCAAAATTCTGGAGGGAATTCCTAAGGGCTATATGGTCCACACAGCGGCTTAGCTTGGCTTTTCATCTGAGTACAAATGGGGCGGCTGAACGAGCGAACGCCATGGTAGAACAGTATTTAAGGTGTTACGTGGACGACCAGCAGTCTAATTGGGCAGACTTGCTGCCTTTTGTGGAGGTAGCCTACAACAACGCAGTGCACAGTAGCACAGGCCTGACCCCTTTCCAGGTCACCAGAGGCATGGAGTTTGACCCCATGCCTGAATTACCCAGGGAACCGCCATCCTCCATGTCCCTGAGTGAATGGATGGAATCATTGAAGCAGGGTTGGGAAAATACAAAGCAAGCTTTAGTAGAAGTGGCAAAGTCTTATAAGACGCAAGCCGACAAACGCCGCTCCCCCCAGCCTCCTTTCCAGATCAGAGACAAAGTGTACTTGTCAACAAAGTATCTAAAACTAAAGCTACCATGTAAAAAACTGGGCCCCAAGTTCACAGGGCCATTCCCGATAGTGAAAGTGATCAATCCTGTTACTGTTCAGAATTATTGTGCTGCAGGACTTCCGGTTTGACTTCCAGCGCCGTTGGATGAGAGGACCGCGATCTCCTCTCTGACTTGAAAATTCCCCTAAAGCCGACAGCGAGACAAGCAGTGGTCTAATATGGCCGCCATGAAGTTGGAATCAGCCTGGAAAACTAAGACTGTGCAGGAGCGAAGGAAGGAGTGAACGGAGTGTGTTGATCGGTGAGACGATTCTTTTTTACTTCAAATATCAACCCCAAGAAGCTAAAATAAAAAAAAAATGTAACTTTGACATTTGAATTGGAAAAGCGGCAAAATAGATTTTTCTAATAAGAGAAATATATAGAAAACAACTCAAGATTGCCATCTACTGACAGAAAGAAAACAGCTCCTCCGGGAGTGGGGTGGCATAGAAATACCAACAATAAATAAATAAATAAGCTCCCAAGACCCAGTGAAAGCACTGAGAACTAAAAGTTTATTAATTTCGGATATTTTGAATGGGATTAAATCGTGATTGTTTACTGTACTTTTATAGCCACTATGACTGGAACTGTAGGAATAGTGGTGGAAATGGTGGAAGTGGGAGGACTGTGTGATAAGATCTCTTCAGGTCTTCAGAGAATGATGGATAGAATGGATATGATTTTTGAGAAAATGAGAAATAATATCCTAGATATAATGAGTAAA
>JANHJO010000874.1:49892-60655 GCA_032468235.1 Pseudoxyrhopus heterurus
TTCCGGCAGGCTTGGAATGGTTGACCTCACAACGATAGATCTTGTGGGGTCTCGAGTGTCTGGAGTGTTAGATGGTGGTTTTTAAAAAAAATTTTTTTTATATTATATAGGTATATTTTAGTATTGTATTTATCCAGGTTGTATTTATCTATGTTGTGAGCTGCCCAGAGTCCTCTGGGAGTTGGGCAGCATATAAATACAATAAATAAATAAATAATTAGACTTAAGCAAAGATGTTGGTGTGCTCACACAGAGATGTATGCCAGGGATAGTAGGAATTCTGCTTTTTCAATCCCTTGTAATTTTTTGTCATAAAAATATGGTATACATCTTGCCATGAGCTTCTGTTCTCACCCTTTCACAGATCAAAAGTACTTGTACACCATGTTTACGTTCAGTTGAAGAAAATTGTCAGTGATACATTGACATAGCAGTGTCAACTGATATTGCCAATGTTATGACTGAAAGGTTGTCTTGATGACAGTGCTTGCATCTCCTTCATTTCATAACCTTTAAATCAGAATATGGATGCTACAAGGAGGTGCAGGACAGGTTTTAAAAGGTGTTCCCTCTCTAACAGGAGGATTCAAGGTTAGAGCACGAATGTTAAGGCATCAAGACAAACAGTAATCAAACTATATAAAAA
This sequence comes from Pseudoxyrhopus heterurus, assembly GCA_032468235.1. Lineage (NCBI taxonomy): Eukaryota > Metazoa > Chordata > Lepidosauria > Squamata > Pseudoxyrhopus > Pseudoxyrhopus heterurus. Next base: position 50,539 of record JANHJO010000874.1, read on the forward strand.
TAAATGAACAGGTTGGTTTAAATTCATTTGAATGGATGCCAGATTGATAGATTCTATGGGTAGTCCTCGGCTTACGTCCCTTTGTTCAATGACCATTCAAAGATATGGCGACACTGAATCAAATGGATGTGCAATCAATTCTCAAACTTCTGGCTATTGAAGGACCCCTGAGATTGCTTATCAAAACCAGGCAAGATGGTAAAGCAGAAGAGACAAGGAAAAGAAGTTATGATGCTGAAATCATGAAATCTGCATGTAATCACAGTTTGAGATGAAACAAGAGAGGAGTAAGCAGACCTTTAAATTAGGGCTATTGTGATGGTTTTAAGTCAGAATTATTCCTAAGAATAAACAATTAGTTTCCCTGTTTTGGAGAATATAAAATCCAATTGATGCTTGAAGATGTCTCCAGTCTTCAGATTCTTTACTAGGTGAGAACCGTGGCAGGAGATATGTTTGAAGGCAGATTCTCTCTACCTTCTGCCATCTCCGTTCTGGGCCTGGTAGGGTGGGACCCGTGAAGGCTTGCAGGCATCTCCTTCTTCTGGAATGAAATGAGATCCCACCTTCACTTTTTAAGCAGCTGAATTGCAAGGATCTCCCTTCTCGTGCCAGGCAAAATGAAAAAGGAACAGGTCAACCAAAGCTGAAACCAAGAGGTTGGGGAAATAAAAGCACTTTTCCTGAAGCATATTCTGATTTAGAGCACATATTTGTAAGGGGAACAAGAACTGAAAACCAGAGATGTATTTTTATTGACATAAGGCACTACCCATGACTTACAGTATAAAACAGGTCAGGCTGTTGACTTCCCTTTTTTCCTGACATGCTGCCTGGTTGTCTTGTAGATGTTATGTTGCTGCCAGTGAGTCAAGTAAGGTCTCTTCAAGGTTCCTTATTATGTGACACTCTAGAGAGTTCAGTTTCCCATTCCACTTTTTCCCTTTCTTCCATTGTGATGCCCAGGATGGAAAATAGTTCCAGGGAGCATTTGCCAGAACAGAAGAAATTCTAAGATTGTTTGATGAGTTTTGGAAGACAGTCTTAAAACGGTACCTGTGCTCTTATGAGAAGTCCTTTCAGTTTCATGATCCTGGAGAATACTGAGAGTGCTGTGGATGTCAAATTATTCTACCTTCCTCTCTGTCCCACCGCACAAAACATTGCTTTCACCTATACTTTTAGATTTCTACTAATAGCTTACTATTTGGGCTTGTTGCATTAATTCAGGCAAATGGTCCATAGTTCCATGAAAAAGAAATTGTCCGGAAACACAGTAGGATGAAATTGAACTACCGTATTATTAGAATATTTCGCCTATTACAAAATACAATGCACCATTTAGACAAGCAGAGTGAATTTATTGCAACCCTCCAAGAGCCTTTCAGTTTATCTGATTTCTAAATCAGCTTTGCAACTCCCGCCCCCAATAGCCTTTCATATAGTTGTTAATGCCATTTTAATTGGATGGTCACAGTATATAGGCAGTATTAATATGAATGCACTCATTCAAGAATTTAATTACTAGGCAACAGATGAGAAGAATATGAAATCGAAACAGCTAGGGGGTTATTCTCTTTTTTATTTATTGCTGCAACAAAAGCCGTGAATTCTTGTTGCGTGCCTAAGGAATGAATACTTATCATATTAGTAACAGAGGGACAATAATTTCAGCACAATTAAGGTGGACCTTACATATTATAAAACAAAGCCTTCCATGACCAACAGCCGCTGTGTTCCACATTTCTTTCCAATGACACATGTCGTTTACTTTACACCCTGATGAGTTCATTAAGGGGGGGTTGAGTTGGTTGCATTGTGGATGTACCACAATGGCCCAGCTGGGAAACACTTTGGCCAATAGTCCAGAAGGATAAAGTGACTGCAGGCAGTGCTTTCCAAAGGTTTTCTGAAGGAGGCACTGCTCACCTCCTTTTCAGAAGAAGACATTTGCTGTAAAATATGGTTGATAACTATCTAAAAGAAATATAAAAGTAATACCAAATTCCTGGAGAAATACATCCCTGCTGCTTGTGAAAGCCAAAAAGAAGGGACTTCACTCTATTGCTTCTCAGTCACATATTAACAACAGTAGGTAGCTGTGATGGACAAATGTTTTCTCTAGCAACCACATGGATTTACCAAGTCCATGTGATCCTGCATCAATGAATCCATTTCAAAAGATTTTTCTCCTCTGTTCCAGCGGATCAAGCGGACCCTTGCAAGTTCTTGGCATGTGATGAATTATCATGGTGCCTAAAGAATAACTGGACAAAGGAGGCAATTTGTCTTTGTAAACCGGGTTACGCAAGAAAAGATGGCCCGCTTTGCCGTAGCATATGCGAGACAGAGCCAAACTTTTGTGCTAACGGTAGCAAATGCGAATTGATTCCGGGAAGAGGTGCCGTGTGTAGGTATGTCCCTTTATTATAAGGTTGATCATGAATATTGATGGTACCATGGATATAGAGAAGTGCAGCGGCAATTATTTTGCAATTCTTAAATGGCATTCATGTTTTCTTGGATTGTCAGTATGAGAAGAGAACATTCAGCATGCAGATTTTGTGCTCTGTTGTTAAATAAAGTTTCCCATTCAAACTCTCCAGTTAAAAGTTTTCTGGGAACTGGACTAGAGAGGCTTTATCTGAACCTCTGGTGATATACTGCTGGTCAAAACAAATATACTGACTTGACTTAGATGCATTTGTGTGAGATTATATTCAAATTCAATTTATTTTATTTTACATCATAGCGTTAAATTACCTCAGGCACAGAATATTTCTCAAAAGCCAGAATCTACCTAATAAAGTCTGCAGAATAAAACAGTAGTAGCTTTATCAACCATTTTTAATATCTCCTACATAGATGTCAGAGCTGTCAAACTCGCAGCCTGTGGGCTAGATACATCATGCACTGGCCAGGCCCACGCCCAGTTTAGCAAAGGGGGAAAAAGACATGATACATCATCTGACACCACTGTGACAACGCAAGTTTTATACCCCTGACCTATATGATTCAATTACACAAAGTATTTGATGCTTGGCTTAAAGTCCCTCATTTTTTGCTCCATCAGGTGATTAATTAAATTGTAACAGAAATGCAAAATGAAGACTAAGTGGGACAAGCAGATCCACCCTTCATAGGTTCCCACATCTCGGTGGCCTTTTATACTATAGCTGTCTTACCACCAACTAACAAGTTCTATATTTCTGAGGTCCTCCTTCTCCTCTCAGTCACTTGTTGTTGTTAGTTGCGAAGTCATGTCTGACCCATCGCGACCCAATAGACAACATTCCTCCAGCCTTCCTGTCCTCTACCATCCCCCAGAGTCCATTTAAGCTTGCACCAACTGCTTCAGTGACTCCATCCAACCACCTCATTCTCTGTCGTCCCCTTCTCTTTTGCCCTCAATTGGTCCCAGCATTAGGCTCTTCTCCAGGGAGTCCTTTCTTCTCATGAGGTGGCCAAAGTATTTGAGTTTCATCTTCAGGATCTGGCCTTCTAAAGAGCAGTCAGGGTTGATCTCCTCTAGGACTGACCGGTTTGATCGCCTTGCAGTCCAAGGGACTCGCAAAAGTCTTCTTGGACTGCATTCCGTAGTACAAATCTATTTATTTATCACATACTTTCTTTGAATCAGTAAAGCACAAACTTTCTTTCTCACATTCATGTAGTTAGAAGATGTTGCTGCTAACAGTAAAGATAGTACATTATTTAAGCACATCTTGACCCATTTACCACAACTGCTGTTTTCTCCCAGGCATGTTCACACTATTCTATGCAAGTTAGGATTTCCAATGTAGAAACTTTCCTACGAGTATAATAGATTTGCCTACATGCTGCCACTTAGGAAGTCTATGCAATATGCTAACACAACTCAATACGTTATTCCTTTTTTCTAAATAATCAACAAATGTTGACATTTCTTGGTTTTTCTCTTTATCCAACAATGACTTTACATAAAATTGAGAGTGGTTAAAAATAAATCTGGAAGAAAAAATGGTAATTACTGTAGCTCATCCAATCACAGTTCAAGACATTAATTTCAGCTTGTTGGCTGCAATTTGGATAAAACGTATTAGCTCCCTGCTGATTTTTGCATTCCACTGAAGGTAATAAGTGGTATCATCTTCAGTTGGTTTTTCCTTGCTCCAATTTTTCCACTTTTCCCCAATCCCTAAGGGAGAAGTAAGCAATTTATTATTGTTTCTAGTATCTATATTTGTATGCTTTTGATTTCCACACATACACACATGCATGCACACATACACGCACATTCTGTTTAGGAGATATAATCTTAAATGAATGCCGAAAGATTATTTCCTTTTTAAATTTGAGAAAACAAAGCTCTTTTTCTTTATTTCTGTTCTGACATGTTGTTATTTAGCTTTTTTTCCCTCAAATTCAAATAAGATGTGGTTAAGAAAAAGAAGTGGAAAGGACAATGATCCTAAATTCTGGATAAAATAAAACCAAAATCCTAAGTGAGTACAAAGATTAGTGAAGTCATGTTAACATTAGCCCAATAATGTCATGGTGACATGATCCAGTGAAGTATTTGATTATTGTAATACTTATTCAAATCTTTAACTAATTTAATAAATGCTTAAACATGTCTTCATTAGTATTCATTACATTTCTATGGTGTGAGAATGATAAGCTTCTTAAGCTTCGGTTAAAAAGAAATCTTGGTCATTTTATCCATGATAGGTTTTGGCACATCTCTACTGCTCTCTCAGTTATGCTAATTATCCGAAACCCAATTCCTCACGATTACAAAGGTGTAAACCATTGTCAGGTTCATTACAGTACACTGACTGTGCCGAAGGGAGAGGAGGAAGGAGATAGTTCCCCTTGTCCCCTTCCTCCATAATCAACTTATATTTATTAATAGGAACTCAAATGTCAACCTTATTTTACATGTCAGAGTAGTAATGTTAATATGGGTCAAATTATTTTCCTCCAGGATCTATTGTTCTGCTTTCAAACCTGCCATTATAGCCACATATTTTTTACTCTAGTTTAGATTCCAGGGTACAACACTTCTGAGAAATAGCCCAAGCATTCAATTATGAAAATAAGGGAAAATAGAAGGGAAAACAAGCAAAGTCAGGCATCTAAGGCTCTGAGATTTCTCAATGGTTGCTTCTACAATAAGGCCCTTACAATATGACCCTTGTACAATTCTGAAGGAAGTCCTGTCATATTCAGTGAAACTTTCTCTCAGGCAGAGAGATTAGAGTTTGCAGGTTTTGAGGAATCAAAGTTGTATTGATTAGCTAGAACTGGAATGTCATTTCACATAGTGCTGTTTTATCTGGCAGTGACTTGCCTTATGGATAGGATCTTTGTACAATGTTACTTCAGGAAGTGTTAGAGGTCCCCCAACCTTTAAAATAAGCATTTTAATAATTCCATTGTTTTATTTGGGAAATCCTGGGACTTTTATTACTACTTTCCTTAGATTGTTTTCCCCCTTCCTTTTCTTTTTCTTTTCAAAATGTTGAAAGTTCCACAAAATATATATACATACTCAAGGAAAATATTAATGAAAGTACCCCAGTACAGTGAAGATCAGAATTAGAATATAATTCATTTTAATTTAATATAATTTATCCTTCTTGTCTTCTCATCTTTCTCACCTCTTATCTTTCCTTCTATCTTCTCCTGTTGGTATATTGTGATTTATCAATTGCTGTTGTATCTTATGATTTATTATTGTATCTTATAATTTATGACCTATGACTTATCACTTTGTGATTTGCATGTACACTGAGAGCTTATGCACTGGAGACAAATTTCTTGTGTGTCCAATCATACTTGGTCTATAAAGAATTCTATTCTATTCTATTCTATTCTATTCTATTCTATTCTATTCTATTCTATTCTATTCTATTCTATTCTATTCAGAACCAAACTGCACTTCTGCCCATCAGCCCTCAAAAATATCAAGCTAAACAAGCTAGCCCTGTAATTTTATTTTGAATTTTAAAATTTCAAAACAGAATGGAAAACAAAACAAACATGAAATTCGACAAAGCACCAGTAGCATAATATAGATTATCTAGTAAAGAAACAAATTAACAAAATAATTTCAGTTTTAAAAGCTGGTTTTCAAGTATGTAGTAAACTACAGTAGATATTTGCATTCTTTGCCCCAAAGCAGAATCTGAGAGAACAGAAACATGAATAAAGCGACTTCCCTTCTTTTCTTTGTCATATGGGAAACAATAGAGGCATTGAACTTCTTATATTGTAGTTTTGATATTCTGTACCAACATTTTGATTATACTTTAACTCAAAACTGAGTACCTGAGTGTCTGCAGGACACTGCCAGTAGAAATAGCAGACACAAGAGGATTAAAGACATCATAGTGTATTTTTTCTGCCTACTATACTATTCCTAGGTAAAAATAAATCTTAATGGCCTCTCTCGCAAAATTAATACATAAATACAGGCAGTCTTCGACTTACAACAGTTCATTTAGTGACCATTCAAAGTTACAACAGCCCTGAAAAAAGTGAGTTATGTCCATTTTTTTACACTTAAGACTGTTGCAGCATCACCATGGTCACATGACCAAAATTCAGATGCCTGGCAACTGACTCATTTGTGATGTTGCAGTATCCCGGTATCATGTACTCCCCTGTTTCAACCTTCTGGCAAGAAAAGTCAATGGGAAAGCCGGATTCACTTAACAACCATGTCACTAAGTCAACAACTGCAGTGATTCATTTAACAACGGTGGCAGGAAAATGGGACAAAAATTCACTTAACAAATGTCTCGCTTAGTCAAATAATTTTGGGCTCTACTGTGGTTGTACTTCGAGGCCCGTATAAGGAAATTGTTGATTAAGAATTGCTGTATTAAGGTTACATGTTTCCTATAGTTTCTAGAAATTGAGTCTTAGAATGCTGATAGCTATAAAATAAAATAAAAAAGGAGGGGAATCTTTCTTTTGGAACCTTCTTACCAGGGGTGCCCACAGAGAAATCAGAAAATTCAAAAGGATGGCTCTGACAGCATCTTCAAAGCCCTAACCTTTTCACATGCGCTGTATGTGCAACACGTATGGCACAATCACAGCCATCATCTTGATTTTTTTGACAACATCCCCCAAACACCCCTGCCTTTTACACATATCCTTTGTTAGCAGAAAGAAAGGTTTTCTGGAAGAGCATCGGAAAATGTTGTGTAAATGATGGCTCAGGGGAGAAGGATTAAGGAGGGAAAAAGAATCTAAAGCAGTTACAACCTTTTGCTACCAGAATGGAAGGAGTAATGGCAGTGAATTAAATAACTGTAATGATAGCAATCCAGTTTTTCCTCTCCTCCTCCTCATTTCAGTGTGAAAAATGCAGATCGTAGCGTAAACAAGAGGTATACGCCCACACAGTTTAATGGTTTGACTTTTTTTTTGTCCTTTTTCCTTTTGAATGCTTCCATCTATCCTGTCGTATGCTGAACTGAAGACAGAAGAAGGAAAAAGATGGGTAACTTTCCTGCAGGTTTTTTTAATAGGTGATATATAATTAGTTATAGCAGTAATATTAAATAAGTCGACTTCTTTCTTTTCAAATACCGAAGGAAATATTTTCTTCAAATGTCATCGTATAGTTTAGGTAAATTAAAATTGTGTAGATAGCAAAAGTCACTGCTATCTCCAAGACCTAGTACATAATGGGTTCAGTGCAAAATGGATAAACATTCTGGAAGCAAAGCAGAAGGCTGAGCTTCCATATTCCCACATTCCTATGTAATTGGCAACAGGCCTTAACCAGCGTGTAGTTTTCCTTTCCCCAAATGCTTGACTTATTGTTGCCTGTATTTCAGGAACCAGGGACTCTCAAAGATGTCCTCTCTAGGAATTTGGACTTCAGAACTCTCCCATCAGCTCTAAGAATGCTGAGAATGTTGAGAATTGAAGTTTATGCTGCTGGAGAGCAGCCAGATTGAGGATAGTTTGTTAAAGGCTTTGCTAGACCAAGGCCTAATATTTTATGATTTGTTGCTGGTTTGTTCAGCAACCAATGGCGGTTTAAAAAAAAAAATTTTAAACTCCATGTGTAAAACAAGATCAGGTCCCAATCTTGCCTTTTTTTCCCTTCAGGCTGAAGGAAAACGAGGGAGATGGGGTCAGGGGGGAAGTGCCAAGTCTTAGATTTTGTTCATTTATTAAATCCTACTGAAACAACCCAAATCGTTTCCTTTCCTCTTGAGATAGCCATCACTCAGAAATCATAACCTTCATGTTCTTTTCAGAACAAGAACAAAATAAATACATTTATATATCTCCTTGGGAAAACACCGTGTAAAAAGAAAACTGCTTCCTGGGCTCCTTTTATAAAACTTTGAAAGATTGCTGGAAGGTCCGTTCTCATTTGACTCACAAAATGAAATCGTCCAAGGTGTAGATTTTTTTAGATCTCATGGGGCCTCCTCAGTTACTATTGAATTTTCAGTCAAATCTGAAAGCTTTTTTTTTTTTTTTTGAAGCCTTTGTGCTTCAGGGTTTCTAATATTTTTGCAATGGAAAGCAAAATACATGCTACTTTCCAGGACCTCTTTTTCCTTTCCATGATTTGCCACTGCAGAAGACTTTTTTTTTTTAAGTAGTTCAAAAGTACTATTTTTTTCTTTGCCGTGTTAGAATAACGTAATTTGTACTAAAATAATTGCCTGGCAAAATTGTCATTTTGCTGGAGAATAGCACGAGGACACTCATAATAAATTAATAAAACAGATGTGGAAATCCCTAGTTCTAAAATAAAGAATCTTTCAGAAATTTATATAATATCATACCTAGTTCTCATGAGCTGGGTGAGATTTTTAATAGTGAGGAAAACACAGTTTAATATTTATTATTATTTATTTATTTCTTATTATTATTTAATAAAGACTAAATAGTTTATTTACTATTAATTATTACTGATATTTCCTTGTTTATTTATTTGCTTGTTTGTTTATATCCTACATTTATTATCTCTGTAAATAAGTCAAGATGGCAAACATACCTAATACTCCTTCCTCCTCCTATTTTCACCACAACAACCATCCTGTGAGGTGAGTTGGCCTGAGAAAAGCGAATGGCCCAGTCACCCAGCCAGTTTTCATGCCAAAGGCAGGGCTAGAACTCACAGCGCTTTTATCACAACATCAAAGTGGCTCTAATGTAGATCTCAATATAGAACAAGTCTTGTATCCTACGAATCTGTCCCTTCCTTCATTTCTACTCATGAACTGCTGCACAAACAGGACCGAACCGTAGTTATTTACATTTTACTGTCCTGCTCTCAAGAGTTTGTTTTATTAATGTTCCCCACTTATTAGTGCCATGTTTAATTCAGCAACACAAAATCCTCCGCCCTGATTGTGGATTGAGGGAGAATCTCTGTGTTTGCTGGAACTGGACAACAAACCATTGGAATACTGGAGCATCCAGAATTCTTGATGTCATCTGGGTCCTTTTTAACTGGATGAATAAGCACTTTGTGCACTTGAGAGAGGTTAGAAAGAGAACGTTCCACTCCTAAAAGGATGGTATTGTTCCAGTGGCCCCCTGGGCCCTTCTGGATGCCCACCTGATCCCACCCCAGCTGCTCTGCACCAGTCTCAGAAACCAAATATCTTGGATCATTGACAAGCCTGGGAAGTCTGGGAAATGTCCCAAGGGAGGCAATGGACTGGCCTTGTGAATAAAATTATTGTGAACCAGAAGACCAGTCCAATTTAAAGGCTAATCAGAAGAGAAATATGGAGTAAAACAATCATTAAATCAGATAAATGAATAGCTCAGAGAAAAACAATTTTTGAGATCTCTCTCTCACACACACACACACACACAAAATTATTAGATTTTGCTACAGGTAATTGATGATCATTTCATGTCTTTAACAGATTCAAGGACTTAAGAGAAAAAAAATAATTTAAAAGTGTTTACCTGTCCTAATGTCTTTGCTTTACAAGAATTATGCCAATAGCAATAGCATTTAGACTTATATACCACCTCATGAGAAGGAAGGATTCCCTGGAGAAGATCCTAATGCTGGGAGCGATTGAGGGCAAAAGAAGAAGGGGACGACAGAGAATGAGGTGGCTGGATGGAGTCACTGAAG
>JANHJO010000874.1:64404-78912 GCA_032468235.1 Pseudoxyrhopus heterurus
CATACTTACAATTCCTTATTAATGTTCATTTTTGGTTGGCTGGTTGGTCTCGGAGCTATTTTCTGTGTGTTTATTCATATCAGTTTCTACTCAAATGGCAGAAGTAATTTTTACACTTTAAACATGAATTAATTGTTCCTGAGCATAATTCATCATGGGCCAGTATTAATTATAGAATATTTGAAGAATATTTTGTATTTCAATAAAGTCATTTAAATATGTTTCTGTATCTCTAGTTAAAAGAGTTTTTTTCTGGATCATCTGATAAAGATGTCTACTATTTTTCCATCTGACTTGCTTATTTAGAAGAATGAATGTTTTTTAGATATCGTAGCAACATGGACATATTTTTAACATCTTAGACACTATGATTCTGGCTTTCTTTTTTTCCAGAATTACATTTCTCAACTTAGCTAAGCAAGTAACTACTAGCTTTGTTCATTTGTTAAATATTGTTTACATCATAACCAACTTCAGTGGCATTGTAAGAAAAGTGCATTAGAACTTAAGAAAAAAGATTCTAAAAGAAAAATGTGAATCCTTCCATAATTACAATTTTCATTGTCTTTTAATTTAGCCTAATATTTTAAAGATTTGAAACAGTATTTCAAGCCAGATTACTTTAGTAGCAAACGTTTTCTACTTATTTACTATAATTAGTATATCATTTGGGGGGGGGGGGAAGCAAATCTAAGTGTAAAAAATTCCCAATCATTCCCGTTCTTTTTAAAAGAAAGATTGCAGAAAGATCAACAGAGTGAATTTATTTTGTTATCATTTGCAGTACACAATCAAAGTTATTTGACAAAGTACTTGGAACAGTTTAGTAGGAAATAAGCCAGAGATGAAAGATATACAATTAGAAATGAGGAGAACATTTCCAAAGTAATATTAAGAATCCTGTGCTGTTCAGGGAACTGCTAGTTGTATGCAGACTTATAATTGCATGCAAAATTTAGGTACTGCTGGTCGACATATGTTTCAATGAATCCATAAGGGAATAAAGCTGACACAATCTCTCTGTTGTACAAAATTAACCATGGCATATTTCTGCATATTTGAATGCATACCTAAGTATTTTGTACCATTATTTACCAAGTGAAAATAAGAAAACTCTTAATATGGCAGGTACAGAAATTTGGGCACCATTCTAACTGATTCGGTGCTACTTTTTCTAAAACTGTAAAGTTGTTAATGAGATAACCAGAAAGTGGTTCAGGTGTATTGCACATTTAGCCAGGAGACACCACAGGTGAAAAATATTCTGACTTTTCTAACCTGTCAGGTTAAAATATTCTATTTATTTTTACCAACTAAGGGCTCTAAGCAGGGATCTGAGTATATGCAAATGAAGATAATTCACATTACAAGGAAGAGGGAAACTATACCAAAATCTCTAAGTGCTTTCAGCTAATGCTTTTCACCTAAAAATACTGTTAAGATACAGAAGTTATGTGGAATTGTTGATGTCAAGGTGAGAACTGGAAGCCCAAGCAAAATCTCTGCTAGAGCGATTCAAAAACTGTTCAGATTTGCACTGAACTCACAATCACAAGAAATAACTTAAGAATTATTTCAGAACTTATTTTATGCATACACAATTAGCAAAACAATCTTTAATCTTAAAATAAAAAAAATAGAAAAGAGCAAAACCCAAACAAGGAAAAGAAAGGAAAAAAGAAAAAAAGAAAGAAAATCTATTATATGTTACATTTATCAACAATCACTGGTTTACTAAGACCTGCTGAAAGGTTAAGCTGTCTCTGGAATAGCTGCTCTACATAACAGCGCTGAATATATCATGGTTATCTTCATGGAAGAAGGAAAACCTTTTTATTAAAATTATCACAAAAGTCAGCATCTCACGTATCAAAAGAAAATCTTGATAAGCCTAAAATATTTTCAAATAAAATGCTTTGGACTGATGAACACTTAACTGGTCAGCCATACCAACATGGGATGAATTTGGACAAAAAGCATTTGAAGAGATATTTTGTAGTTGTGTGCAGCTGGTAGCACAGCAAATATTGGACAGGCGAAAAGAAAAGATGGATTCAAGTAAATGTCAATGAATTTTAGAAGCTAATATCCTACATTCAGTTAGATAGTTCATCAAGGCAATTATCTAAAATTATCTCCAAATCAGGCATGATCTCTTGAAGGGAAAAAAAGGGGGAGATAGCCCCCAGAACTGAATAATATTGACAAGCAATCATGTAACACACAAGAGATATATTTCTGAGTTCTGCAAGGAAGAGTAGGAAAAACACTCTAAAAGCAAGATTAGACAATCTCTTAGCTATTTGGAAGCTATTCTGACAAAGGTGATGCTACAGTTACTGATTAAAAAGATGTCCAAACTTTTCCTTATTTTGGCTTGGTAAATATTTGCACGTTAACTATTTAAGTATGCAATTGAATTTTGTAGAAAGACGTGTTTAACTTTGTACTATGTAGAAGTTGTCAGCTTCTGTTCATGCAGTACACTGAAATATTAAATTTGATGAGCAGTACCTAAACTTTTACATGATACTCTATCTACTTGGTCATGGAACTAAGATTGCTATTTTATGAGATTTAGGGTAGATTGATGTATGTATATTCCTCATTTAGCAAATGCAAGCGAAGATGATGGCCTGCAGAGGTAGAATAGCCATCACCCAAGACTCACTGTACTTTGAAACCAAATCACAGCTGCACGAGTAAATGTATTATCTGGAGGTGTACCTTCTTTTGTATCTTGGGGCTTACATATCAGAAAGGTAACAAATATGCAGGAAGCAACAAGTCTCTAATTTTTTTCTGTTGAGGAACTGGCATTTTCATTCATCTTTATGCTGAAATCTCTGGCCAGATGTTGGGGCAAAAAAGAGATACTATATGCATCTGCCAAACATATTAATGCAGTGTGTATTTGAAGGAACCCTAACCAGATTAATTGGAGATAGTGGCACCTGCTAAATAAATATTATATAGAAAACAATGTCATATCTTTTTAAATTCAATTTCTCCTATAATGGGAATTTAGAAAAATTGCATCAAGGTGCCAACTCCTTACCAACTATACTAACCAATTGATATAGTAACTGCAGACACATCTAGGACAATCAAATTAATCCAAAATAATAAAGGTACGCCCTTGAGCATACATTTTCACCTAATGATTGTATATTTAATGGAACATAATTTTATATTCTGCCACGTGACCGGAGGCTTTTGTGGGTAGAGACATGGGCTTCTAGGCTCTCCTAGTCAAGCTTTATCAATGGACAAAAAAAAAAAAACACATTTGCATGATTTCCGATTTCTTGAACTTTATAGCCAAACCAAAAGAATATACAAACATCCATTTGGATTCAAAGCCCCATAAGTGGATGATGACTTGGCTTGCATTCCCTTTTTTACTCTCTTCTGCTACCTTTATAATTTGGAAAAGTTATTACTGATAGTGAGATTTCCTATGGAATGGAAAGGAGCAGAAATTCTTCCTGCAAGCTGAAGAGCTTTCACTGGTGAAATATATTTTTGATTTCGACAAATCTGATCTTGTTGATTATCTTGATGGGGTAGACAATACACCGAGTTTAGCCTAAAGCTGTCAAAGCTGCCTACATTTGGACTGGTGCATTTGGGTCTGAGAATGATACTTACATATGTTAATACATAAACTGATGAGTTCAATAATCTGAAATATAGTAAGAATATTGCTTAGATTTATGAATATGGTTTTTTTACACCCAATCTGGTCAAAACTTAGTAGCCAGTGTAAACTCAGCTCATTTGTCTTTTTAAATTCTTATTTGAGGTTTTAAAAATCAGAGCTGAGAAATGCAATTACTCTAATAAAAGAAAGAAACTCTCTCCTAGTGTGGTCTGTATTTTTTTTTATTAAGTGACATTTCTTAATTTCTCTAAAGATCCCAAAACTGTGATAACACCAAGATTTGTTATGCTGACATTAGATTATTTTGCAACAAAAGGCAATTTAAAACTGTCTGAAAGAAATAACTGAAGTATTTTAATTACTGTTAAGGAATCCCTGCCTAAAAGAAAAGAAAGAAAAGCCCATAAAACCTGAATTTGGGAGATAAGCAACAAGAAAAGATCTATTAGATTAGGAGAGAGAGAGAAAAAACCTCGAACACTTTGAAGTTAAACAATTTGAAGCAGCATGATATAACAAGAAATGCCAGGGTTCTGCCATTTCATCAGGAGTCAGAAAAAAATCTACTTAATCCATATTCATTTCAGTGATGCATAGAAGGACAACACAGGTCCCCATATTTAAATTCAACTTTGCTGGCATAATTCATGGGATTCACTTCTCTGATGGTTCCAGCCATAAATATCTGCAGAGATATCTATTGAACCATCTCTGTGAATTATATTTCACTTTGACTGAGAAAGGATTCCCAATGCAGTTATGACAAAAAATTAAACATGAATTGTCTGAAGGAACCTGTTTTGTAAAAAAAAATAAAGCAGTTTAAAAAGGAAGACAAACACACACATGCACAACTGCTTAAAAGTGCATCAAATCGTTTCAGTTCTGAATTGCTAAAGCACTTCAGGCTCAAGTTTTTCTATATTCAGTATATGACACCCGGCAATCTACCTTAAGACACATTTCCCCGAAATGCTTGTTTGCAAGTGATGTTGAAGGGTTATCTTTCACCTTTATAGGAGTCTGCTTTAACTTCTGTACATTAAATGTTAAGAACATTAAGGCCTCACAGTTCTAGTTAGCCTAGCGTAAAGAAAACACTGCTTTTTCTACTTTGTGGAAACTCATTTTTCCAGATAGTATCTGGGAAGGGTGTTACAGAAGATAAAATGCCATTTTGGGTCATTCTAAATTACATATTGGTAGTGTGTTATGCTACATGAGAGATGGGAGTCTCTAGTTCTCCAACTAGTGCTGAACTTTTACCCCATAGCACTGACTATGTTAGCTGGGGTTGACAAATGTTGGATACCAGCACAATAGGAGACACATAGATTTAACAGTTCTGCTGTATATTACAGTATTATTTGTATTATCATATGTTGGCCTAAAGCAAAGAACATACTTGACTGAAAGAAAAAATTAGATCTTGACAATGAATGAGCTCACTACACAAATTAAGACATCAAAAGTACAAACTAGAAATCGACACATTAATAAAATCGGTTTATATTAAACATCTCTACATGATTATGGAATGTTAAAAGTTCCGCTGTACTCAGAAAGTGCAAAATAACTATTTATTTCAACAAGTTCTGCAGCATGGCAGTTGCATAAGTCGGCCGAGCTTGTTTGCTTTCAATTGCATTTTGAAGATACTGGATTCCACCACAGCGTTCCCAAATCTCTTCAAACTGCCGCGGCAAAATTTCAGCACCCCGCTTACGAGTCAGGCCAGTTTCTTCAAGATTCAGCTCACACATTTCCATGTCATCCTTGCCTGGAATGGAGGAAACCCCAGATTTTACAAAAGCTATAATGCAAGCTTACCTCTTTTTGTTTAGGACACATGCAAAAATTGAGAACCAAACTATAACAAGCACTAGCTTCTTTCCCAAACATATTGCCTTTAGAAGAGGAGACCTACAACTATCCAAATTCTTGTAATTCAGCTTATTTAATCCTCCAATCACCTACTGTATATCTCAGATACTTGGAATCTTTGACTCCCATAATGCAAGAGGAAATGCGGATCGACAAAATAAGTGGTAACCTAAAAATCAACCTTGCATTGCAACCAGTTTTGATAGCAGGAAAGAATAACAACCTGCAGGGATGAACATGCATTTCATATCAAGAAAGACATTGATTTTTTATTTTTATCATGTTTTATATTTATAATATGTAAATTTCTAGGAGTAATTTTGGAGTATCAAAACCCAATACATAAACAAATGTTAATCTACTACTTACTACTTCTCTCAAAGGAGAAGCTGGCAAATTCATTCATTCATTCATTCATTCATTCATTCACTCACTCACTCACTCACTCACTCATTCATTCATTCATTCATTCATTCATTCATTCATTCATGTGCTGTTCATCTCATTATCCAAAGGAACTTGTGCTTTGTTTATTTTTCAGATTCTTCTGAAAGTGAAGACAATCTTTTTAAATAAAACAATATTTTGCTTTGCACTATAATTCAGATTTTGATTTACCTTTAGTACATCTTGTCAATAAACAAAGCCTACCTTTCCAACTTTATTTAAAAAATGAAAACAAAATACATACTAACCAGCCACTAGCAAAATGGGTTGCTTATCAGGATGAAGTTCCATTTGACGAGCAATCCATGGTCCATCAAAGTGAGCATACCACCACCCTTTTTTCTTATTCTGAGGATCCTTGTATTGATCTGCTGGGCGGATGAAAGGAATTCGGAAATATCTCTGTTGCCGGTTCATTTCGATCTCCTGCTGCTGTCTAACGGACAGCTGACTTGCTGGATTCTGCTGAGCTGTAAGGAATAATTAGTTAAAATTTGTAGCCAAGATCAAAACCAGTCTTCATGACTATCACCTTTTAAAAAAAAATATCTGCAGAAAAGTAGGACAAGTTTGAAAATACTTATGTAAAGAGAAAACAGTAAAAGAAGATCTTGCATTGCCCACAACATTTTTTGAAGTAACATGGATTTTGTTTCAGCCATGGAAACAAATGTTTATATTGTGGATCCCAGCTGAGGTATCCATTCAATGAAGTTAAGTATGCTGGGCAAAAGAAGAGACATTCCAAATTATTAAAAGTACACTATAACCCTAATTTTTGAATTGTAAGCCATTCAGAATCATTGACTCAGATGGGTGGCTATGGAAATTGAATGAATAAATCAATATCTATGTAACATAGTGCTGGAATACAATTCTCAAAGAATATTTTTTGCAAAGCAAATTGTCTCCCAACCTGGGAGAAAAGTAAAGTTGAACAGATGAGAAAAATAGAAAAAGGTATCGTTATAGATGGGGGGGAAACGAAGTACTTGAATCATTTGCAGTCAGTTAAATTATACAATACCTGGAACAATAAAGTGTGTAATGGGCCAGAAAACCCAGTTGTAGTTGATTGGCTGGAGAGTGCTTGTTCCTGTATGAGGTAATCTATGTCATGATTGGTTGCTGTGGGTGTAAATGGGGACTTTCCCTTTTTCCCCGCCTTTTTCTTCTGTGTGCTCTGTATGCTCCGGGATTTACTTGACAATTTACCTCATGATGTTAGTGTGTGCCTAACTACCTTGTCTGCTGTAAATATAGATATTAAATATATTTATTCATATAAAACTACAAGTTCATGTCAGCATCTCCAACTTCATTTGCACACCTACTGTGCAATTCCCTGACATAGACTCACATTAAAAACAGAAAGAAAGGAATTTTCTGACTTTTCAGGTTTCAAGTAGGAGATTTCAAATGCAAAGTTGTTGTGGACAATTGCAGAAAAAGCAGTTCAGTTATTCATGAGAGGACACTTTTCTTTCTATTCCAGTTTATGGGAGGAATTAACAATGAATAATTTTAACTACAAGCTAAATAATTATAAATAATAAATCTGGTTTTAGTTGAATAAAGAGGGATGAAGCTACAGTCACATCAAATGTGTTTATTTGCCCTACTTATTTCTAGATAAGCTGTAGATTACTGGAATAGAAAAAAAATGTTCAAAATATTGTGTTTATACATACAGAAATAGCAATTGTTTATCCTGCTATAAAAGGTAATATCTGTTAAAATATTTCCCATCATTAATATCAGTGGACATTAAAGCACCTCATCCATGAAAAGAAAATGGGCAAAAAAGACCTTTTTCATATTAACCAGTCATAATTATGTAATTTGACATGACAAACTTAAGCAGTAGCCCACATACATTTGTTAAAAAAATGTTTAAAAAAATGAAATCAGTTTTCGATTGATGAATTGATTCACCAGGCAATTCATCATTTTCAATACATCCTCTTGCTGCATTCTGCAGCTAATGGAGACTGGCTACCCACCGCCTGACATATAGGACAGTGTCCATCTTGAGCTCTTTGCTTGGTATGTAGAGGTCTTTTTTCCTCATTCTCATGCACAGCTGCCCTCACCCAAAAGATAATCAACATAGTGAAGAAAAGCACTTTCCTCACAACAAAGGCAATTATTTTCTCTCCTAAAACAAGTTACTAAGTTTTAGGTTTTGTTCCAAATGTTAGTTGATTAGTACCAATTTCAATGTTTTGCTACAAGGGGAAAATATTTTCTCTTGGCAGAAGAAAGAAATTAAAATTAAACCAGTATACACATTTTTATTGAAATAAATTATCTGTTTCTGTAAATAATGCCAAAATTCTTAAAAGAGCATGAACATTCCTGCTGTCCAATGTCTTTACCAATAATTCTTTAATTATATTTAAAACAGACCGTATGAATACTTATAAAGAACAAATATAACTGTAGCAAAACACAATTATGTTAGTAACGTGGGTTCTATTTTCCCCTCTTTTTCCAAATTAGATGAAATAATCTCCCCACTTACTTGAGTTGTTCAAAAATGGTGCAAAATCTGAAAATAAAATTTAATACTGAGCATGCGAGAGAAAATGAGTCCATCGATTAATGGGGAAAACTTCCTTTTCGGGGTTTTCAAATAAGTTGTGTCTTGATGGCCATGATCATCCATCTCTTGGGATGGCTTCAACATAAGAACCATAAGGACAAGAGCACTGTTTTAAGCTAAATGGATGCAAAGCACAAAAAGAGCTTTGCAAACAGAGCTTCATTTTTTTTTTAAAGAAACAAGGAATTTTGCCAGTATCAAATATGGAGGGGCATAATAATTCCATCATTTACATACAATGCCATATAAATTACAACCTAAAACATGTAATGCCATCTAGGAAAAACTACAAAGGAAGACAATAACTTTAATAACTTACTTCTGGCCGCCTAAGGTGGTCTCTTGTTATCTCAAGGGCTATTAGATATGATGACTATATACTAATCCATTATAGAATCTATATACCTTGAAATAGTAGTTCTTAAGAAACATAAAGGAAAGTGTGTTATTTACTCCTGTTCTGCTTTCAGATTTCCTACAGGTCTGTAAGTGAGGATAGTATGCTAGATCAGATCAGCCTTGGATTTTTCCAACAGGGCTCTTATAGATGGGTAAAAACAGCCCAAATCCATTCCTCAGAATCCATCCTAATGGCTGGTTCCCATTCTCCCAATATTCAGTCTCTGAGCAATCTTGTCTAACTGCTTGAGATAATTCTCTGCACCTCAAAATTTCATTCTACCTCAGCAACATGTACAACAAAGGTCAAGCCATTTCTTAGGAAAGTCCATCTGGCTGCCCCGTGTACTGATACAAGCCACATGGTTCCTTAATTTGGTTTTCTGAAATAGCACAGCTTCCTCCTCTTTGAAAAACATGGAACAATCTGAGTTAGACACGCCACAACAAACACTCTTCTATTTGAAGATCATGCTCTGTACCACCTGTGGCCAATTATGATTATGGATGCACTGTGTCCACAAACCTTTTCCATGGTTCCTGCCAAATTCTGTGGCCCTCCCTGAATTTTATTTAAACTATTGTGATAAGAAGAAATTAAGAATCACCTGGCTTGTAGCAAAACAAAGCTACATACATCTGGATGGTACTTAGTTAAGCACTAATTACTACTATATTAGCAATATACTGCTATACTTCTTTGTAAATAACACTACTCTATTACTAGCTTCCTTCACTAATCCATCATATTTAGCCTGGCCTTTTATCTCAGCCCTAGAACTGAAACTATCCCAACCTGCAATCCATCCAATGCTGTTGGGTTAGGATGCTGCCCATGAGACAATGTAGTCAATGCGGTAAAAACAAGATTCTCAAGATTCTCTAGGCACTTTTGCTCACAAGGACACTTCCCCTCCGCACGCACACACATTTTTGTATGTGTTTGGGGGAGAGGAGGGGTTAAATTAAGATTTTTCCCTTACCATAATCAGTCACTGATTTGGGAGCCCGCTGTTCCATTTCAGTATTGCGTTTTTTGTTCTTGGCCTTCCAAGCATGATAAACCTTAAGCCGCCTATGAAACTCTTCTCTGCAAGCTGCCAGCAATTCAATATCTTTGATCCAGGAAAAACACCAGGGATGGAATAAGTGAGAAACAAGTGAGAAAATAAGATAGATTAATATGTTTATGAATTTGTTGACATGGAAAAATTAGCTTACAGCTCCTTATATTTACAATATGACACACATATATACAGCGTGCATAAACTGGTAATTTGTACAAAAAAAGGATAATTTTCTAAAGCTTACATTCATAAAATATCCATTTTGCTATTTTCAAATGTTATCTAATTATTCTGCTATTTCAGAGGCCTTTTCAGAGATCAAGAAAAACGAAGGTCGCCTCTAGCTTTTGAGGCTCCTGCTGATAGTCAAAATGATATGTGTGTTGGTATGTTTCTTTCTGAGACATTAGAAACTTTGTTTATTTTAATTGGTTGATGTTAAATGTACACACACATTTTCTCTAAATATCAGATTCCCTCTGAGTCTCAAGCTCAGCTCAATTGATCCTCCCATTCTTATTGGATTGATATATACAGTACTCAGGTAACACAGAGCATAGCCATTAGATCCCTATCCAATGAGATCATGGTGCAGAGAAAGCTGCTGCCTCAGAAGTTGGAAAAATCAAACAAAAGTGTATGTTTCATGATTTTTTATAACCCCCTCCCCCCCCCACACGAACACATTTGGGGGCTCTCAATTTCAACTTGATTAACGATTATTCTGCTATTTCAGAGGCCCTTTCAGAGATTAAGATTTTGAGGCTCCTGTTCATATCAAAATTATGTGTGCATTGGTATATTTCTTTGTGAGGCAATTTTGCAGCCTCTTGTGTGTGTGTCCGTATGTCTATCTGTCTTTGAGTCAATCTTGACTCCTGGGGACTGCACGGGCAAGTCCATGCAGTGTTTTTAGCAACACTTTTGGAAGTGGTTTGTCACTGTCTTTTTCCTAGGACTGATGGGAAGTTACTGATTCCAGGTCATCCAGCTGGCTTTGTGCCCAAGGTGGGACTAGAACTCACAGTTTCTACTCCAGTGCATTTATTACACTAAAATGGCTCTCAGTGAGGCAATATAATATCTATCTGTATAACTGCTGCCTATTTAGGAGCTGAGTAAGCACCTACTTTGCCTGCAAAAGGTCCACTGTGTAATACCCATCATCTGCAAGGAGGGATGGAAAGCCACTGCCAGACAGCTTGATAATACTGGCTAGACAAACTAATGGATTAATTAGGTATAAGGCATATCCCTATCTTTCCCTAATTAGGAGATTTAATATCACATCCAATTTAGTATCAGCAGTTTTCTCTTTTTAAAAAAAATTGGATATGAGGATGGATCTGAATTAGTATCCTAGCTTGGGGAAAAGAAAGGAGACTTCAATGCATTTAACAGGCTCCTTAGCTAATCTGAATCTGTCAATCTTGAGCTTGCTAGAAACAACTCTGCAAAAGCTAGGAACATCTGATATAAGCCGTATAGGCAGAAAACAGCCTTCCTGGTTCTTATCTCCAACACTCCCAGTGACATCTGAAAGAGTGAAAGCTTTTAGGTTCATGAATTGCACTCAACTTTAAATGTAAATGGTTGATATTGACAATAGACCAAGCAAACTATTTAAAAGTCATTAGCAATAATCATTTTAGATTAAGTTAAAATGTAATAACTTTGCATTATATTCAGTTAATTAACCCTCCTGGTTCTTAGATGCGGCTTAGTTTAAATGCTTCACCCTTTCCCCTTTTTTGACACATGGAGTTTGTTTGAAGTAACTTTGCTCAAGGCATTTTTTCCTTTAGAGCTGAATAAAGAATTATTTTGTGATCCAAGGCCTTGGGTTTTGTTTTTTTTAAGAATGGTATCAATTCATTACATAGGCTTTCAAAACTCTGTGAGAGAAAAGAAATCCAAATATTGATGTATCCTGATACTCCCTCCATTCCAAACAGGACAACACTCACCACAAGAGGTGTTGATTGTATCTCGCAGGTCTGCATACTTCCACTTGCTAAGGTCATGCTTTTTAATGCCAGCTGCAGCTTTGGTAGCTTGAACTGAAGGTCCCCTAAACACATCCAAAGAAACAAAAAATACAGAAATATTCAAGAAAGGAACAAGTGAGGTCAAGAATGCAAAGTGGAAAGGAGGACTCATCAAAAAAGACAGGTCCCAAGATTGGTAACATCCATGACATGGTTCTTAGGCACACTTATTTATTTATTTTATTTTATTTTATTAAAATTTATATACCGCCCTCTCCCAAGGGGACTCAGGGC
Organism: Pseudoxyrhopus heterurus; assembly: GCA_032468235.1. Taxonomy (NCBI): domain Eukaryota; kingdom Metazoa; phylum Chordata; class Lepidosauria; order Squamata; genus Pseudoxyrhopus; species Pseudoxyrhopus heterurus. The sequence goes on from JANHJO010000874.1 coordinate 76,753, forward strand.
GGTGTACAACAATAAAACCGTATAAAGAAAGCAATACATAAAACAAAGATTAAAAACACATTCACGCACCATTGAGTTCAGTCCCAAGCCTGCCGGCACAACCAGGTCTTCATTGCCTTACGGAAGGGTAGGAGCCTCGATATGGTTCTAATTTCCAGGGGAAGGTTGTTCCACAGAGTCGGCGCCGCTACAGAGAAGGCCCTACCCCGTAGGCCCGCCAGCCTACATTGTTTAGCCGACGGGACCCGCAGGAAGTCCTGTGGGTTCTGGATCTGTGAAATAGAGTATAGGAACAGTCCAGTTTTAGATAGATACATGGGCTGGGAGAATGTCTATGGAGATTCTCAGTCATCTAGGTCATGGTTGTCCCAAAGGTGATGGCGTCTATATTCAACAATGAAGAGACATAGGGCAGAAAATATCCTGCAGAAAGCACAGCTCCACACCCATTTGCATTACTCAGGTGACCCTGAGGACACAGATAAATTTTCAAGTGGCCTCAACGACTCTCTGAAAGAAAGAATGCAAATGACCAGCTGTCTGCAAGGAATATAAATCCTACCATTCCCTACCATCCACTCAGAGCTGAAGAAGATTCATGGATGAGAAGCGAAACATCTTCAAAGAAAAAGAAGGAAGTCCAGTTGCCTCTTGAAAAAGCACTTTTGGGATATGCTAGGAGAGTACTTTCCATGGGAACTGGGCCATCCTGATCTTCTAAAGGTAGACAGGCTTCTAGATAGTCCTAGACCTCAGGCTTGTTTCATGCTTCTGACCCAGGGAACTAGACCAGCCAATCAATTTATTGAAATAAATGGCGGTGAGGTTTTTTTTTATTGTTTTGTTTGTTTTAATTGTCACCAAATATTGCTTCTTCCTACCTTCTACCCAATTAGGTTCCAATTGGTAGAGCTTTGGAATTCTCTGCAGGTTTTGGAGTTGGTATGCTCTGACTTTATGGCTTTTTCTGTAGGCTTGGATGCAACAGTGGACATGTTCCAGCAGCTTGAATTATACTGTCCTAGAAGGAGAAGAGTGTCCACATTTGAGATTTTTTTAGAAATCATTAGATATTTACTACTTCATGTCCTCCTGCCCTGGTTTGCTTATTTTCTCTATGCGCCTATTATAATATTTAGCTAAGAGCCATCCATTAGCCCAATAAGATACAAGGCCATGAGGATTCAGACTCATGAAATAGAAAGAAAGAGTCAAGTTTTAAACATTTGGCTAAGAAATTATTAGAATTAAATATTTCCCTTGGAGCAGTTTTCATGTTTGTGTCCATTTAGTTTTGCACATCTCATTGTATTAATGAGTATATTGGACTGTATCTTTATTAAGAATATTTAACACACCCAACAGGCAACCATAAAAGAATTTTCTAAAGAAATGTCAGGAATTGTTTCTATAATTGTAGTGCCATTATTCTAATTACAAAATTATGCATGTACTGTATCAGCTTCATTACAGAAATAAAGATTTGAGCAACCATTTTGGATGTTCAAATTCCTATTATTTGTTATCAGTATTGAGGAGAGTTGCCTTTTTTTAACTAAACAAAATATATTTAAATAACACACGTTTAGACTCATAATACTGCATACTATATTTGCATTTTCCACAGATATGCTACTATCGCTCTCAGAGTTTAGTTCAGTTGTCTGCTGTTTTATAATGTTTCAACTTAGACGCCTGAAAATGGTATAAATCAGGGATATAAATCATGGCTGGTTGGGGAATTCTGGGAATTGAAGTCCACAAGTCTTAAAGTTGCCAAGGTTGGACACCCCTGGTATAAATGTTACCTTGACTTAAAAATGTAATCAACATTAATTGTCACCAATTTTGAATACCACTTTTAGTATCTAAGATTGTTATGAAACTGTATTGCTTAACTTCAGATCAAAGAATGTAACAGCCCATAACGCAGCCCATTCTACTGAAGGGAAATAAGTCCCTTCAGTAGATAACTAGGACTGTATTGCAATATTTGCTTGTAGTTTTCTATATTCATGTCCAAAATGCACATTCCCTAATTGATGATAATATTCTACGCATCTGAACAAATGAAGTTGTCAGTTAAAACTTATGTCATAATCATTTGGTTAATATTTAAGGCGAACTTTCCATTGTGCTTTCCTAACATTTGGATTTCAA
>JANHJO010000874.1:79332-89610 GCA_032468235.1 Pseudoxyrhopus heterurus
AGGTCTAATGCTGGGAAATTAAGGATTCTAAATTTGGGGATGCTTGACATTGCACCCCAGTTTTAAAAAGAGAGAGAGAACAGAATAATACTCCCTAGAGCAAAATAATAGCAAAGCTTTATCAAAAAGTAATTCCTATTCATGCAATTCATAAATATAATAGTGAATTAGAAAGGAAATGGGTACTAAATTGGTGCAGTGAATGAATGTTGATTAGAATGTATATTTTTTACATAAATGAATTAAATGGAATTTATAAATTAACTGTCTTTTAATTTATCTTATAGTTATTGCATTTGGTGATTAATCTGATTTCTTTCTAGAAATCTGTTACACCCACCTAGATAAGTATTCTGACATTTCTTTGGCCATTTGTTCCCTATAAAAACATGAGGAATGTATGTTAGAGAGTTAGGATACAAGATTTAATGCATTTTACAATATTAACTGATAACGTAGTATAATAAATACTCTGAATTAACCAGTTCTTTGTATGTATAACCTTTCAGGTATGCAATATTTAAATCACAAGCATTTGCACCTACGTATAATTGATCTGATAAACTGATACTCAAATGGAATGTATTGATTGCATGCTCAAATCGTGATTAATTAGGAAAAATTAAAGTGAATTATTTTGCAAATTGCTTTTAGGGTGAACATTAGAATAATTTTACCCTCCCACTCTCAATTTTTATAGAATTTCCCAAAAGGGAAAAATGTTTTCATACGCGGTCATTTGACACCTTGTTCCATTGAGTCTGCAAACAGAACATATTTAGGTTAGTCTGAAGTTCTCCTACATTGGGCACTGATGTACAACATTACAAGATCATCCTGGACACAAAACGATATTCTTACAAGATCAGCAGGAATCTGGTTTCAACAAGTGGTGTTAAACATTTTTTTAGGTTGTTAAGTGATAGATGCATTGACTTTTCCTTTCTCTAACCACCATTACAGGTTTACAATCATCCCATAAGGTATTTCACACTGGAAGAAGGGGATTGGCTTGAAGTCTCACCATGAACATCACAGAACAGAGGCACTGGAATCTACCTCCTTTCAATCCCAAGCTATAGTTTCCATCAAACAAAACTCAATGATGGGAAAATTGTACTCAAACTCATACCCAACAGAAAAATAAATACCCATATAAACATACAGTATCTGCTTTAAAAAAAGCTGCTTCCTATGCCAAGTGTTTGGGAGAACTTCTAAAAACTAGGAAAGATGGTTTATTCCAGGCAGATAGGAAGGAAGGGAGAGAGGGAAAAACTTTCTCTGAGCAAAAATGATGTCTCATTTTTGATATGATACCGATCTGTCTTTTAGGGTTGCAAGCACAACAAGAATAATAAGTAAGACAGTCTAAATGTTAGGTAGGTTTCCACACTACACTAACAAAGAAGGTGCTCTGTTTGGATTTGATATGCATGTTAGGCGAATTCAGCCAAACATGATTTAATTCAATAAACAAACTTTTTCCAAGTTTGATGTATGAATCCCAGTATTAATTCTTGTTGAAGAGCAAATTATGAGGAACAAAAATGGAATTAATCCACACCAATATGGGTCAGGAAAATTTTCAAATGGCAAACCCTTTCATTGTAGCCTTTATTGCTTGTAGCACAGTATCAAAGGATACTATTTGATCAAACTTGGCAACTATGAGACTTGTGGACTTCAACTCCCAGAATTCTCAGAAAGTTACCAAGTTTCGAGATCCCTGATTTAGACTGAACTGGGATGGAAAGGCATAACAAAATTCCTAAAATAATTTTTACTTTTTTCCTCTTTCCACAAAGTTCAGAAACTGGTCTCTGAACTATACTCCCAAATTTTTGACAGAGGATAGCTAGTACGGATGCCTAGCTAACATCTGTTATAGCAGCTTCCCCATATTGGCACCCTCCAGATATTCTGGAAGTCAAACCACAATATTCAGAATTGCTTACAGCAATGGCTAAAAGCTATCCTTGCTGGGAATCTGAGGAACTGCAACCCCAACATAGTTGGCTGGCAGAAAGTTGAGGAAAGCTGTGGTGTAGAGTAGCCTCCAAATTATGAGTGTTCATATACAGGAAGATATGCAGCATCATGTTACCTTAATTTAATTAGTGTTCTTGTTATCGTCATCATTATTATACAACTGTTTTTTCCAGCAGCATCACCGATAAAGTACAATACCTGCGCAAACTTGGGTCCAGCTGAGCCTCATCGTTGATGAGCTCAGATTCGCTTTGGGCAATTCTCAAAGCCAGCTCGTGATCTCTGCGTTCTTGTTCGAGAATAGCTTGCTGATGACTCGCCTCTTCACGTTCTTTGGCCAGCTGAGCCTCAACCTCAACCTGCAGAGCCATGAAAAAGATAATTTAACTGAAATAATCTATTTTTTCCATTGATACAACAGAAGGACTGTCTAGCTAGATCCATGCCAGGTAGGATTTTTAGAATTAGTACTCTGAGAACATCTTAAGAAGTATCACTTTGTGGTTTGCAATTACAATCTAGTCCAATCATGTGCAAATGGTTACTGCTATTCAGCCATAATTCATTACAACCAATAGATGAAGCAAACTAAGGTTCAAACAATCTTAAAAGATAAAGTCTCTTTCAAGTTAATTTTAACTCCTTCATTAAAAAGAAAACAAAAACTTCTTCATGAAAATAATCTGTCATTGTCTTGTTCTTTCTTTTATTTTGTATTATAGCCTTGCATTCCCTGCAGTTCCTTGGATGTCTCCTCTCTGAACACTAACTACTAAATTTTCCAACCTCAAACAAGTTGGCCAGGCACTGAGACTTCTTTAGATAGGACCCTCTTAGTTTACCTTAAACTAATTTAATCTAAAAGATACAAAACTATAAGGAGTCCAGTCTGACTGATACTTAAAATTGCACTACAAACCATAAATTAGACTAGCTGTATCAGAAACAGCCTTGATCGCAGAGGCATGGACGGAGAAGAGGTTATTCTGTACAGGTAGTCCTCAACATACAACAATTCATTTAGTGACCATTCAAAGTTAACAACGGCACTGAAAAAAAGAAACCTTTGACCGTTTTTCACACTTACGACCATTGCAGCGTCCCCATCGTCACATGATCAAAATTCAGATGCTTGGCAACTGACTCTTATTTATGACCGTTGCTTTGTCCCAAGGTCATGGGATCCCCTTTTGCAACCTTCTGATCAGTAAAATCAATGGGGAATCCAGATTCACTTAACCACCATGTTACTAATTTAACAAATGCAATTATTCACTTAACGGCTGTGGCAAGAAAAGTCATAAAATGGGGCAAACTCACTTAACAAATGTTTCACTTAGAAACATAAATCCTGGGCTCATTTGTGTCCTTATAACTCGAGGACTACCTGAATCATTCATAAGATATCAGATGGTCAATATCTCAAAATATTTTAATTTATCTTAAGCTGTAGCTTTTCTTAATACTGTATTTTTGATTATATTTGTTATTCCGATTATTGCTATTGTAGCATCTGTTTAGCTAAATAAATAAATAAACCTCTTGGCTCAAGGTTTTTAATGTTTTCCTATATATTGGTCCACCTCTGGAAAGCTGCTGAAAAGTAACACAGTTATTAGCTAAATACTTTTTTGGGAGTGGTAAGTGGACTCAGTAACTCAGCTCACTACTTTTGATAATAATTAAAATTCCTAAGTCCAGTGAGGTAGATAAATAAGCAGAGCTACTGAAAGATGAGAGAATTAAATCCTTTAACACTGCAGTTCCTAGAGCCTTACTCAGAAAATTGATTTTAATAAAGCAGATTAAAATTTACAATTAATAAGAAAGAATAGAAGCAAACTCTTAATGCAGGAATGAATTAGAACTGCATATTGAAAACCAAAATAATGCCTTTTTAATGCCTGTTTAAAAAAAATTCAAAACACTTTGTGAGTTTAGTTGTTAAGCTGACTGATTTATCATTTATCAGAAACTGGACAGTCATTTGTCCGGACTAGTATAGAGACTCCTATTTGAGCAGAGGATTGGACCACAAGACTTTCAAAGTCCCTTCCAACTCTGTTATTCTGATAGCTTCTGATCATGATATTGACAAAAGTACATGATATACTCCCAGATATACTATATGATATACTATATAACGAATCAAGGAAGAAGTACCATGAGATCTGAAGGGAGCTTGGGCAACAGAATCTATTGGGCTACCTCTCCTATAGCCAGTTCCCCTACTGATCATCCTAGCTGCTTTTACAGTTGGCAAGGGTGGCCAGAACAGCAATTTTCTTTTTGTTATTGTTGATTGGACTGTTGACTATTGTCCTGGTAGATGAACCAATATTGCTGAAGCCATAACAGGAATAGGTTCTAAGCAGTAGGCAGCTGAACCAATCAGGTGCTGCCGTTGGGCAAAGGGGCGAGCCTAACACCTCTGATAATATCACTGGGCACACACCCATCCATCCTCTACTTTAAAATTATCCTATCAACACATGCCTAAGGAATATGATTATGCTGGCTATGGCATTACCTCAGGGCCATCTCAGACACTTAGCCTCAGAAATATGTTTTGTGGTCTAGTGCCACAATGGCAGCACAAGGGAATTGTTTTTATTGTATCGAAAGACAGATTCATTCTAAGATTATATATTTAATTGGCTTAAGTGATAAAATTGTAGAGAATATTGTAGTGTTCTACGAGCTTCTACTTCTAATACATGAACTTTGCACATCTTATGGAAATTATGAAACTGACAGCTTAGGACTCAAGTAATCATATTTCAATGCATTAATACTGATACATTCTGAAAATGAACTTTCTTTTTCGAAGAGCAAATCCATGAAGTTATTCCCTTATCCTAGCAGACTTCCTAGAACAATGAGCTGGCATCATCATTTATTCTGATCGTGATATTGCCATGTAATCTTTCTTTCTGCTATGGATGTTTTCTTATGCAGATCTGTTTTAGATTACTCAGTGTAGCATTCGTCAAAAGAAAAGCTGACTAAATGTGGCCTGAGAGAAAACTCTACAGAAAGGAACATCTGCTTTGCTGCTGAGACTGGAAGGAAGTCTACTAAAACGTTATTGCCTAAGCTTGACAAAGTATGTTTTACAGATTTCTATACCAAGACATATATGACTGACATAACCAACAAAACTCCTTGGGCAAGAAACAACAAAAAAAATGAGGTTCAGTTGATAATTAATGTTCTTCAATTGTTGAAGGACATTAATATGTATTAATCATTAAGTATACACAAAATGCATTGAATTCTGCCCATTCCCACTTACATTTTATAATTTATAATTTATAACATATATATCTAAAGAGATTGCCACTTTCTTCTCCCTAATAAATTATCAGCAGAGCATATTTCTCTGGAGTAAAAAAGTTGGTGGCAGTATGTCTAGTTGGATTATCCAAAAAGTTGTGGAGAGAATGCAACGTGGCCATAGTAGGATGGTTTTAAGACCCCCGTGGGAATCAGAGGAGACCCAAGTCACCACATCCATGCATCTGCATAGCCCACTATATCTATGGATCAACCTCACCTGAATTCTTCTTTCTTCATCCTCTCTCTTTTTCCTTTCTTCTTCTTCCAGTTTTCTCTTTGCTTCAATCTCATATTTCCTAGGTGGGAAAAATTGAAAGCCCATTAGATTAAAACCGTTTCACTCACTTTCCCACACATTTAATTTTTTTCCCTTTGCAACAGAACTCTGCTTCTGCTCAGAAACAGCAGTCACTTCCAAAATATGGCTTTTATTTAAAAAGTTGATGTCAGAGATGACCGAACTGAGCCTGAGAGAGGCGTCAAACGTGTCATAAGTCACGAGTCCCTGCACACCCACATTTACTTGCTTGCACACCCACAAGAGATCAAAGTCCAGCCGACCACGAATGCCTATCTTATCTTCCACTCATTTCCCTTGGCCAGGTTCTTGTAGAGAGCGTGCAATAAATCTTTATACTCGTTTGAGAATATTGAGCCTGAATCTCCTGATTTCTCTGTTGCTTGACATTTGCCTTTGCGTCTACCACTCACTATCTAGATTATTTCACACTCACAGTCGCCTTTCTTCCTCTTCCTTCTTCCGACGCTGTTCCTCTTCCTCACGCCTTTTCCTTTCTTTCTCCATTTCTTCCTGGATACGTCTCAATCTTTCGGCTTCCTCCTCTTGCTGCTTCTTTTTCTGAAGGGCACTCAAAAGTTTCTCAGAGCTTTTCACTAGGGCATCATATTCCTTCTGAATCTGTTGTCTAGGCATGACAGTGGCCTGTAAATAAGTCATAAAAACAATCACAATAATTTGCACTTATCATGTAGTTTTAAAAAGCAAGACAGAAAGAAAACAAACCACAGCAAGAATACAGGAACTATGTCTCTCCATCAAGGCAGCAAAATGGATGTGTTAAGCTTCTCCTAAGCTTCGTCCACCTATTTTGATTTGATATACCTTATACTTCCACCTACAAGCAACTCCCCTGGTGTAGTGCACACTGATCATCATGGATGCTGAATATAGCACAGATACAATTAAGACCTGTAAATCCAAGTCTACACCTTCTGCCTTTTACTAAAAAGTGTTGTGTCTATTCCACCAAACTGTAAAGGGATAAAATGGGACTTGTGTCCAGTCCTTGAAAAATGTCACTTAAAAAATATATTTCAGCTCACTTGCCTTTTTGGTAGAAGATATGTGTTTGAAAGCATGCAAAGCAACATGTGTCAAAATTTGAAATGCTAGAACATTGTTGATTAAAGTTTTAAAGTCTTATATGTGGGAAAAATCTCTTCATTCTCATCTAACCCATGAGTAGAAAAAAACTTCAAGTGATAGAAAATTGACTGAATGATATAAACAAGTGATAATATTCCTTTTTAAAAAAACATGATGTCATATTCCAATTCTGTCAGCACTAAAAGTTTTGGATTGTCAAAATAGCAAAAGAAAATAAAACAACAATTAGGATTTGAAATGTTACAGCTGGAATTCAACTTGGTATCCTACAGATATCGATCTTCAACTGCCAAAGATATTTCCATGGTCATGCACACTGGAATCAAAGACCTTTGCCAGATCCTGATACAAAATTATTTTTTCTATAGCATAAAGGATCCTCCTACCTTGATCTTGACCATCAGAGCATCAATGGACATCTCAAGGTCCTTGACCTGCTTGCTCATTTCTGCCTTTCCCTCTTTCAGAGCAATGACTACTTCATTGAATTTATATAGCCGCTCTTTCAGTGTGCGAAGCTTTATTAAACCATCTATGCTGTGAAAGGAATGTTAATATTTTAGATATGAGATAACGAAACAGACAGCTATTGTTCAAACTCTGTGCCATCAAACTGCTTCTGAATGAAGTCATATTAGTTGGATTACAATGGGCCTCATATTATCCATTTAGTCTGTGTTGCAATTAAAATTTGGAATAAAAAATATAGACAAATAGCTTTGGAAACTCTCACAAACATAAAAAAATAGATACATTTAAAATATGTTGTGCACAAATGATTACATTATATGTGTTCTGTTGAATAGGTCCATGATTGCCATGAAGGATCCCAACTTCAGGGTCTGGAGATTGAACTCCTCTAGTACAGAAAACCTAGGAGGGTCAATATGAGGGATGGCACAATTGGAGTGTCAATAATACATGGGCTTACTTTTTCAAATTCAGTGAAACTCCAGTTTCTTACCAGCAGATGCAACAGATCTGTTCAGTTGATTCTTTCAGAACAATTATGCCATGTTGTCTCTCCTCTTCTCCCCTCTCCTTCCAACTCTTCTACATGAATGAGGATAGCACTGCTAACCTCTATATGAGAACAGTTGCTTTGGCATACATTTGGGATGTTCCCTCCCTGTGTGAATATGGAAAACTAGCTTGCCATGTAAGCAAGGATAGGAATGCTGTGGTTTTCCTCTTTGTGGCCCAGAGGGACTCACCACTGGTAGATAAAGAGACACTAACAGCAAAAATGGGAAGACTTGACTGTCTACATTATTTCTAAGTAGAAGCTTTGAAAGAGAAGGTATGGCAATATCCTGCCCAAGTAACTCGAGGGATGGTCCTTTGATACCAGTTTCCACAAATTGTGACTGCATTAATGCCATATTATGAGTTCAGGTGTATGAGTGCCTGGGAATCCTTTCCATTACTATTCAGCACCTCATGAGATTTACTAGCAAACAGGACACAGCGAGTATCTACATAGGTCTTCTTCTTACCGTGGTTGATGCTTTCTCTTGCATAGCCACATACGAATTGTCTTTTGTATTTTAATACAGGCACTTGCTCTGTACTTGATTTTGTTTTTCACTGAAAATAAATGGAGGAAAAAAGTGAGGGAAACCTCATCAACAAATGTCTAAATATAGAATAGGGGGAATGGATGGATGGATGGATTGATGGATGGATAGCGAGACAGGCAAGCAGACAAGCAGATAGAGACAGAGTTAGATTTTATACTAGTGGATACTATTTCCTTCTTTTATATATGATTAATATGCAAGGGTTGCTAACCATTCTTGTGTCAGTGAGACTCATGCTTCAATTCTCAATACTTTTTGTATAAAACCTAACCGAAGAGTCAAGAAACTCTTCCATTTTAATATTTGACTTGATTGATTAATAGCATTTTCACAATTTTGGCAACAATCCTTTAAACAATACATGTGGAAAATATTAGTACAGTGTCTGCTGTGCTACAGTAGGCTCCCATATTGTGCCTGTAAACTCACAGGATTAAAAAAAAATGAGTTGACAAAATCTCACAAGAGCAAAAAATCTTGCAAAACATTGGAGTTCTCTCTGACTCTTGTGGGATTTCAGAAAAGGACAACACTTTCAATATTATTGCACAAGTACACAGTCAATATTAATATTCCTAAATTGTTGTGATTTCTGATAATCACACATCTCAGCCATGTCTTTATTAAAAGAAAATATTCTAGTCTTCCAAGTAAGCTTAAAAAGACACAGTTGTGGGTAGTTTTTAAAATTTTGCTCACATGATAGAAATAGCATCAGCACTTAGACTTATATACTGCTTCATAGTGTTTTACAGTCCTCTCTAAGCAGTTTATAGAGTCAGCATATTTCCCCAAACAATCTGGGTCCTCATTTTACTGACCTCGGAAGGCTGGAAGGCTGATTCAACCTTGAGCTGGTCAGGATTGAACTGCTGCATTTGGCAGAATTAGCCTGCAATACTGCATTCTAACCACTGCACCACCATGGCTCAGTGGTGATCCTCCCCCTACCACCCCATCTCACAAGATATTTTTGAATACCTACATTTGATAACTGATAAAGAACACCACTGAACCTTCTTCCAACGGCTGCAGAGAAGCCAGTGGTTCACACGTTTAATCAGGTCAGCAAGATGATCTGGATCAGACTTCATGATTTGATCAAATTCTGCAAACTGAACATGGGGTGGGGAAGAAATGCCATTTAAGACAACCAACAAGAATGTTGACAGATGGAGAGTTCTGTTGTAAATGGAATGTTGCAGTCATGACAATGTATAGAGACCCTTGTGGTTGCCATGAGGTTCTGAACCCTAGTCATGATACTTAATAACAACTGGAATCTGCCTATTTTTATATATCTGTGACACAGTACAAATTGTGACTACTTATTCTGATAGTAATATAGAGGGCTTCCACTCAACTTTAAGTTAGGAATGAAGCTAAAGCACAGGACTGAAGCAATAAAAAAAAGTCTTATTTATCTGCCTTTTAGAGAATACAGTCATAATAAATGATTATAGGGAGGTTAACCGTCACACAGAGCACAGGTAGAGCTATAAACAAAATATTTTCTACCAATACATTAAACATAGAGATGGACATGTCAATACAGATGCTAGCAGTGATCAGATGACAACGCATCATCTTATGAAATTACTTTCAAGAAAGGTAATGCTATCCTTTATCTCAATTATTTTGCAAGTTGAAGAGAAATTAATTTTTAAAAACTCAATTTGTGCTCATTTATACTTCAGAGATATCAACATTGCTTACCTTGCCAGGTCTAAAGAACACTTTGGTTAATCCAAATTTATAATCTTGTTCATTTAAGCCAAGGGCTTTGAAGAGAGCCTGAAAGGAAGAAAAAAAAAAAGAGAGTTTTACAAATCCTTTGAAGGAAGGAAACTATCCGTGAATATCAAACCACCATGAAAAAGGCACATATAAAAAAGCATTTGCATTCTGAATATAAATACCTTGCAGAAGAGTCTCGGATCCAGACGGGTCAGTTTTGCA
>JANHJO010000874.1:94816-106284 GCA_032468235.1 Pseudoxyrhopus heterurus
CAGTGATGGAAAATCAGATGGTAAATATAATAAATAACTGTTAGGTTTTTTTTACATGCAGAATAAACCACCAGTACCATAAGAATACATTCATTATATCCACCCAACCCACCAGAGCGGGAAAGCAGGGAATGTTTTGGGTTTCATCTCCTAAGGTGGTATATCTGTTGGGATACAGAACGGCCTTCTCCATGATGGCTCCCTCCCTTTGGAATATCATCCCTCCAGAGATTGGCCCCCACTTTGACACTCTTTCACAAGGCCCTGAAGACTTGGTTTGGCTAATGGGCTGGAGAATCCAGAGTGGGATGGAGCCAATCAAGTGGCTCATTTAACCTTGGATTTTATTTTTTGTAAGCTACCCAGAATCACTGAAAGTGGGTGGGCAGCCATATAAATAAATAAATTCAAGCATTCAGTTCCCCACCAACAGGCAAAATCTGTAGAGTCCAGAAATAGTTCTATAACGGCATCCTACTTCTCTAGAATTCACCAGATTGTGCATAAAAGAATCTCTTGGTTCCTAGGACAAAATATACCTTCATCCAGGGAAGCTCATTATACCTCTTCCCCTCCCTATCATTTATGAAAATATTAGGAGGGGATGTTTAGTTTAATTGTACATAACTCATCTTAACATATTGTATAATGCTATTGCTACAAAAATAATCAAAATAACAGCTGTTTGTAAAAAATCTAGGAGAGAGTAGACTCCATATAGGAGAAAAGAAGTGATATCATATACCAACCACTCTCATTAAACTTTTAAAGTCAGTACACTTAAAATATTTCTCTCTTGCTTTTGGAAACTAGAGCTGTTGCCATAGTACTCACTGGTACAATCCTTGTATGTAACACAAGAGCATTACTTGTTTGCTTATTTTGAGCTCATGTTGAAACCCTATCCATTTACCTGAGAAACAGATATTCCCTCTCAAGTTAGTAAATGATCCTGAACTGGCTCCTCTGACAGAGTTGTTATGTTGGGTTATTTAATTAATTAATTTTGTTTTGCTAGGTTAAAATGCCACTTCAAATAAAGAGTCCGCTGGTTTACAATCCTGCTGCCTCAAACTAAGATTAAAGCAACCCAATAAATAATTGAAAACTTTAACAAAAAATAACAACAGACTGAACAAAATTAAGGAACAATGCCTACAACAAAAATCAAAATCACTTATACAAAAAAAAATGGAATAAACCAATTTATTTCTCTCTCAAAGGGCAGGTGGAATAACCAGCAGGAATGCATTTGATACAAACCAATGGACTTTGTTTTAAATGTTTCATATTACATTTCATTGTGTTATATTACATTGTGCTTGTCTGGTAGCTCTCATTCCCCACCTAGGGACAGAAGGGCCAGGTAGGAAAATTAAGGAGATGGAGGAGTGCAATAATGAAGATGTTATGAATTGCTCCTTCCTCCCAGCTGCACTGGATTGATGCAGGAAATACAGCAATAGCAATGCACTTAGACTTATATACCACTTCACAGTGTTTTACAGCCCTCTCTAAGTCAGCCTATTGCCCCCAACAATTTAGGTCTTCATTTTTACTGACTTCAGAAGGATGGAAGGCTGAGCCAACCCGGAAAAAAACAAAACAAAACAAAACAGAGAGGGCTTCACATAGTGCTTCCAAACCTGAATAAATTACCCAAAATTGGGTCAAAGTAGTTTTTCTGTCGGTAATGACACACAAACCCATTAACCAATCACAATAGGGATGTTTAAAGTGACTTGAAGTGTTTTACCTAAATTGAAAAAAAAAAAGACTTTCTGATAAGCAGTTTTGGGTACTGAAGAAAAATGTTTCGGAAGCACTGGTTTAATATATCAAGAACAGAAGGCAGTCAGAAGTTCATAACGACGGAACAAAAATTGGAAAAATATCAGACTCTTTAGTTAGTTAGGAAAAAGAAAGAAAGAAAATCCTGGTGCCCTGAGACTGTTTTTCCCTTAAAAGCAGAGTGTTTTTCTTTTTCTTTTTTCTTCTCACTGCATTAGAACAATTGGTCATGTTTCGCTTTCACAGACAGCATTCACTATTTAAATGGAACATCCCCTGCAAGTTAATCAGGGCCACTTCAAAAGTACACAGTGTAACAGTATAGGAGAAAGAAAAGCTTTTGAACTGAACATATTCCATTTGGTTTTGGCAAAACAATTGTTCTCCACAGCCCCTGTCATTTGTGTGATTCTACTGCTGAGGTATTTATTAACAGAGTCCTTGAGGATTGCTCATTTCTCTGAAACATGCAGCATAGTCATAGCAACCTCTTAAGAAGTACAAGGCATGTGCTAACAGCCTGCTACTTGTCTGCTAAAATGCCTATAGCGCTGCTTATGCACAGGTGGCACAGGTGGGCTGAACCAATCACTCAGGTACACTCTGAATTTAATTCAGATTTATGGTGCAGACTAACTTTTCCTTCCTTAAATGTCTATGGAGATTCTCTGGGTTTTTTCCTTTGAAAACGTTTTGCTTCTCATCCAAGAAGCTACTTCAATTCTGGATATGAAGCGAAACATTTTCAAAAGAAAAAAACCAAGAAAGTCCACTTGCCTTTTTTTTTAAAAAAAAAAAAGCACCTTTGAGTTTTCCTTCCTTAACAGCAACTAAAGACTGGACAGAAGATGTTAATGAAGTTTTTGTTTTAGTTGATAAGAATTTTATGTTAGGTATCATGTTGGCAAGTTTTGCTTTTACAACATGGTGGATTATTTCTGTAGCATAAAAATTAAGAACATCGTTAGTATTCTTAATTTCATTACTGTATATCTTAATAGTTAGGTATATATAGATAGGTTGGTGTTTTGCTTCTCTGTCCCGTTGTTTCTAAGTGTGCTGGATTTAAGCCACAGGAAAATTTGATTTGAATTGAATTTTTTATTTAAAATTTCCAAGAAGAACTTTAACATCCCATGAGCTGCATGGAAAAATAAGTAAGGGGACAATAGGAAAATCCAAAAAGGCACACCGGAAATATGAGAGAACGTTATTACAAAAGATAATGTGGAAACAATTTCCTTTGTTCATTAGTCATAAATGATGATAAAAGAATGATGGTAGGCATCCATGAAATAACTATTTGGGGAGCTATCTGGGGCTTTACAAATTGATCCAGCAAAGTAGTCTAATAACAGTTGCAATGTTTCCAAAAAACCAAGGCTCCCCAAATCTGTAGAGTCTGTAGAAAACCTGTTAAAGCATTAACATTTCCTACTATAAGGAAGAGGTCTCCAGATGCTACAAAGGATAGTGGAATGAAACTGAATCCACTATCATGTGTGGATTCCTTTATAGGACTATTAAGACCAGTCTTATAAAACTACCATACCTTGAATTTGTTGCCCACGCTGATAAAACTTAGTTTTCCTGCTTTTTGTTTAGTATCCTTATTGTTGTTAGTGTTGGACTCAAAAAGTAGTCGGATAAATTTATCTTTGGATTCACATATAAGGGACTCCAGAGACATATGCAAAGCATCGTTGTTTTTCTCCACAAACTGGGTCTGAGGAAAATCAGAAGCATTTAAGTCACTCAGGAGAGCACACAGATCTGAGCTCTCTGTAGATCATATAAATAGGAATTAAAGCAAGCACATATGAAAAAGATTGGCAACAACCCACTCTCTCTAAAAGCAAAACCGCTGCATTTTTTTTTTTCAGCATGGAAGAATAGACCAGCTCTATTTTCAAGTAGCAGTTTTGGGACAAATAAACATCAATACTATCACTCCATGGAAGACTCCTAAGCATCAACAGATTTCGAGCTATCTCCGAAGGCCTGAACAAACCCTATAGGATTTTAATACAACTGTTAATTGGTAAGGCACTTTTAATAGCAACAGCACTAAGTTGAATAACTTGCATCTGTATAAACACACTGTTTTGCTTTCCTTTTTTCTCTGTGTCACCAGTTTAAACCTTATATCTGTCAGCCAATCCCTGCATCTGATGAAGTGAGCTGCCGCTCACAAAAGCTTTACAATAAAATGTGTTACTTTTCAAAGGAGCTGCTTGACTCTTTTTAATTTTTTTAGCTACAATAGATTAACCTGGTTCTACTCCTACAATATTTTCAAGTATTCTTCTCCAAAATGTTACTGTTCTTAAAACAATTATATATTGAAATGGTATTGTTCATTATGAGCAAATTTATTGCCTTGATAATAAAAACTCAGTGACTACCAGCTAAAGTTAACTATTTTTTTAATTTCCGGTGAATTATTATAATAAACCAAAGAAAAAACTATTTGCTACCACTCTCACACATACAGGTAGTCTTTGATGTATGATCATAACATCTCTGTTGTTAAGCAAGATAGTTGTTAAATGAGTTTTGCCTCATATTATGACCATTCTTGCCACAGTTGTTAAGTGACTCACGGCAGTTGTTAAGTTAGTAACACGGCTTTTGAGTGAATCTGGCTTCCCCATTGACTTTGCTTGTCAGAAGATCACACAAAGTGATCATATGACCGCAGAACACTGCAACTACCACAAATACTTGCTAGTTGCCAAACATCCAAATTTTGATCACATGACCATGGGACCATGCTGCAACAGTCGTGTGAAAAACAGTCGTTTTTTTCAGTGCTATTGTAACTTCAAACAGTCAGTAAACAAATGGCTGTTAAGTCAAGGATTACCTGTAGTGTTATTACTTGGAGAAAGGATGGTTCTTAGGTTATCTCTGTTTCCTGAGCAGAGACTAAAATGTGTAAGAAACAGGAGCTCTTATAGTGATGGCCGTGCATTTGTGGAAGACTTCCAGACTCACATTGTTTACTTTCCTTTTGCCTTGAGAAAGTAAGCGTGAGTTCCCTTAAAAATCGATGCTTTTAGCTGACCTATTTATTTGTGAATTAATTTCCAGAGGGATCTCCTGATTGTCCTTCAGGACATAATCACTACATATTTTATGGACAGTAACTGCTCTGTAATACTAAATGCTCATTGTAAAGGGAGAATTTAACTTATATTAAAATAAATATTTATAGAATATCCATAAAAATAACAAATCGTTGATTTTTTCTTTAAAAAATAATTAAAGAATGAGCAACAGCATTAATTTACCGTCTCATAGCAAACTGCTCCTGCAAAATGTCTGATGATAAATCCCTCATCATCACGAATATTTCGATGAACAGCCAATTTAGATTTCCTGGGTATCTAAGGTGCAAAAGAAATATAATTTAAGATATATACAGATGTAAAAAAAATGCTGCAAGAACTCACAACAAACACCATTGAGATTTTATTGTGAAGAAAATCCAGCAGCAAGGTCATCCTGTGGCAATATACTGGTTAAAACGGTCTCAATTGGCTCTTAGTTAATATTGTTAAATTGCACAAGCTTGAATACATAAAAAGGGAAAGGGAATCTTAAGAGCTTTTAAAGTACATCTTAACAAACAGATCGGGTATATGGAATAGGGCAGATCTTCTAATAACCTGATCCCTGGCAGTTTAGGCTCTAATCATTAAAAAGATCAGTAATTTAACTGCATTTAGAAATAAGTCACTGGAATTAGTTCAAAATCAACTGTACAGCAATCTACCCAAGTCACCAGTTTGCATTGTAGACTATCTATAACTTCTGGTGAATCTTTTTAAAGCAACCCTACAAAGCACCATCTTTGAATGGGACATATGGAACAAATAATGATAACTATATTGCCATCACAATTGCTGTTTCCTGCCATTTTCTTGGAGGTAGGGATACAAGAATTCTAAAGGATCACATCTAGCTCACTTTTCAAAAAATCTGTAATTTCACCTAATCCACAGTGGATTTTTCAGTTTGTCTTCAATTATGACATTTTTAGACATAAAGATGTAGGGCCTTTCAATGCTTGGTCACAGCCTTTTCAAATAAAGATTTATTTATTACTGATGCATTGGATTTCTATCCTGCTTTTTTGTCTAGCAGCTCAGGACGGCTTGCATGGGAATCTCTATTGTGGAATTTTAATGTGAGTTAGACTAGACTGAGAGAGAACGGCTAGGTCAAAGTCATCCAGCAAGGTGGACTTGAACCTCAAACTCCTCCTTTTTAACCACTACATGACTAAATGTTCAAGCATGTTTTCCTATAGATATACAGAAAAAAGTTATATCCCAAACATTTCCCACTGGAAAGAATGCCATACAGGTTCCAAATTGTATTTCTTCTTATCCTTTAGACTGATTTTCCACCTCTTCTCCAGGGATTCAAGATTGAAGGGGTTCCTTTCTTTTATTCCACCCACCCACCCAAAAAAAGTGAGGAAGATTGGACTGGCCCAAAATCACTTATGGTGTTTCTATTATTGAAGGTGGATTTCTGTGTGGCTATTACCAGTCCTAGTCCAAAACCTAAACCACTGTTTTTCAAAATTGACAACTCCAGGAGTTGAAGTCCACACATCATAAAGCTGTCAAGTTAAAAAAAAAACACTGATCCAAACTATGGTGTTATTCTTGAAATATGATTGAAATATGCCAATCTAGACTTTAACAAAACATGATTGGCATCAAACTCTTGTACCACATGGGTAAGGTAGAAAGGTGTCTAAAGAACTTGTCACAAATTTTATTTTATTTTGAATGCCATAAAGCAAGTAATTTCATAACTAGAGTGGCATGGTCATCAAGACCTCGCAAAATTCTTTATTTGAGGGACTTCGCCAAACTGAACTGACTTTCCACTTTCACTGTCTCCCTACCACAGTTATCCTCTCTGTTAGTGAACGGTAGCCATCTGGTTTTGAAACAAGTATTTGCTTTTGTATGAATGCATTTGTTGCACTTATCTTTACCTCCTTAAAGAAAGCATGGCCTTTTTCTGGGTTCACAAGGTAGCCATGTGATCCTTTGAATGTGTGCATCTGAGTTAAAGGGAAGCTGATAGAATGCAATAAGGAAACAAACCAATCTCAGGCAAACTATTGTTTATATAAGCTGATTCATCTGGGGAATCAACCAATCTAAATTCAAAAAATAAACCTACTGATAGCCTGAAATGTTGTTTTTGTTTCTGATGAATCACTGAAGCAAAATGTTGATCGCTTGGCTGTGGAAGACGATTTTCTTCATCCAAAATATCAAGGATTCCTATTAATTTTCCCTCAATCAAATCTGTTTGAATGATAAAAACCATAGGCTATTTCATAAATAATATGCAATGATAAAAACCAACTTAACCAAATAAGAAAATACTTTCATGTATCCTATTAATGTTATACTTCCTATACTTTCTATATCCCATAGAAATCTCAGCCTCACAAGAGAAATGCAGTATGACTATTTAAAATTAAATTATTTAAAATGCAAATGATTACAAGTTATTGGAGTGGCTGTAGTTTAAACAAAATTCTCAACCACACTAATATACTGTTATGATTTAATACCCATGTTTCTACTGTTATTCAAAGGTGCTTACAAATATGCATCAAAAGAACAAAAAATTATGGTAAAATCAAATACAGAAATGCTTTGTTTATATAAATGTTTTTTTACGAATATGCTAGAACAAAAGTAATCAACAAATACATCCATGTTGAAAAGCAAGAAGGTTCTTGACTTATTACTGTAGGATGAACAACAATTTAAATTAATAATAAAATATCATTAACCCTTCCCGCCAACACATTGTGCCTGGGGCAATATATATAATCACATCCACAATATGCAGAACAATGGACTCACTAAACTCCTTGGTCCAGGAAAAAGCCATGTATTAATTCCAAGAGTCTGAGTGTACTTCCAGAAGTCATTCAAGATGTTGGTGGCCACCTATAAAGCTCTTTCTGGCACAGGGCCAGCAGTCTTACAGATTCTCTTTGGTTGATACCTGTCCCACCAAGTCCAATAGGAGGGACAAGCTCCAGGTCTCCTCAGGTAAAGAATGGGATCTAGGAAGTGGGTTTTTCTGCCTAGCCTCAGGTACACCCCCAAGATAATATGAAATTGGCTGACCCTGCCAGCTTTTCATAACGCACTGAAGACCTGAATGCACTCCAGAATATGGAGCAAAGTTGGGAGGTAGATTACCTATGAAATGTTGCTGTAAGCTTCTTGGTTTATTCTCAGCGCTTTTTAAAATGTTTTGTTCACATTTTTTTCTAGGATTTTTTTATGATTTGTTAGCTGCCCAGGAACATATCTGAAGTATGGGTGGCCAACAGTTAATCAGTAGAACAAGTTTGCCTCCAGAATGAATGCTCTTTGAATGCTCCAACACTGGAAGTTTTTAAGAAGAGATTGGACAACCATTTGTCTGAAATGGTTTCCTGCCTGAGCAGGGGATTGGACTAGAAGACCTTCAAGGTCCCTTCCAACTCTGTCATTCTATATTCTATATAATGTATAGCCATATAAATTTATTTAATTATTAAATGATATGAAAAATAATGCATTACAGAAGGCTATCAGGGACAGGGACATCCAAAGTTCAGATATTTTGTTCCACAAAGTAGACACAGAAAGGGAGAAGGCACACTTCTTAGATCCCACTAAACAACACCATTCTTGAACTTGATACCTAGTTTGCCACAAAATGTATGTTTTGGAAGGTCTGGGAGAAGAACCATGGGAAATACATCTGGGACTCCAGATAGAAAGTCATAAAAAGTAACTTTCTTTCTGCTTTCTACCTGAAAGAGCATCAAGTTAACAAATGTTCCCTTTGTTAATTTGATGCTTCATGTAAACATTACTTTCAAGCCTGTGAAAATACAACTTGTCCCATTAACCAGTGTTTAATACACTCTAAAATGAAGTCTCTGTTACTGAGGTAAATGGTCCAGGCTAATTAACCAGCTTCAGATTTTGGTCTGGTGGACCCAAGCCATTTTAGACTCAAGTTGAAACATTAAAATGTTTCCATCCAACTTAAAAATACTTTTCTACAGTTTCTCTTACCCAAACATTCCAGCCACAAAATATAGACTTTTTGTTAAATCCAGAAGGTATAAATTATTTTATTTCAAAGTAATTTAACATGGGGAAGGTAATGTTTCCCCAATTGTTCCTAATTGCTTTAAAGAATAAGAAAAAAAACAAATTGGATATATCGTATTTTTTGAACTATAAGACACTCTGAAGTATAAGACGCACCTAGTTTTTGGGGAGGAAAACAAGAAAAAAAAAGGAGGCTGAAAACAGGATGTGGAGGCCAAAAATGGGGCGCGCGGAGGCGGCAATAGGCGATGGCAATCCCTGCAGCCTGAAACAGCTTATCATCGGGAGGCAGATCCAACTGACAATCAGCTGCTTATGCTAAATCAGGTTGTGCTGAAGCTGATCAGGCTGTTTGCTGTTTGCTGCAAGGAGGCAAATTGCTGGGAGGCAGAGGCTGAAGGGTGGAGGCCAGGAGGTGGGCGGGGCTTCAGCAACATTTGCTATATAAGATGCACAGGCATTTCCACCCACTTTGGGGGGGGGAGGGGAAGTGCGTCTTATACACTAAAAAATACGGTAGTTCTGCATAGCTTTAACAGAAGCCATAATCAATAGAGCTTTTGCATATAAACATTATCCCAGTACTCAACTTACATACCTATACAGTCCTGGTTGTCCACATAATGTACTTCATTAACACCTAAACCTTCTTTTTGATAAAGTTCTTGTTCCTGTAAGAGAAACAGAATTGTAATAGCCTGTCTGATCATACCACCTACAATGGGGTTAAGCACCCATGCCTGAGATGTCAGATTCTACTAATGGCGCTGCTATTCTTCTGACTCAATGTGACTTATTTCAAATGAAGCTGATCCCACTCAAAAAAGAACTTGTCATTCTGAAGCTGTAATGAGGTATTTTAGTGGGGTAAGCAATTTGACTTTGGGAACATAAAACTCCAAAATCGAAATAGCTGAAACTTGTTCTGAAGAACTCAGGCTTCATATATATATAATGTGTGTGTGTGTCCATATTATCTGTACCAAAGAAAGAAATGATCTGAAATCATTCTTTTCCCATTTTTCTTATTTTTTCTTTGGCACCTTTATCTTCTTTCTTTCTTGGTGTTTTTTTTTTGTTTTTTGTATCTTTTTTCTTTAGATTTTTTTTCTCATTTGCTTATTTTTTTAATCTTGTGTTTTTGAAAATCAATAAAATTATTTGAAAAAAAAACCCTCAAGCTTCTTAAAGAAAAAAGCTTCCTATTTTTCTGAAGCCATGAATATTCCTGTCTGACATGTTTATTCTTTTCTGGACATTAGGGATTATGAATACGCCGCCTTTATCTGATTGCCAGATATGAATAAAGTTGATCTTTTTCAGTGTTAATGGTATAACAATATAGTATTCCTTGTTGTAGTGTGTACTAGAATATTGTCACTTTCAAGTTTTCAAGGACTTTGCAAGCATTCCACATGTGCTCTAAATGCCACTGGATAGTAATGACACCGATTTAGACATAAATCCTTGACAAGTGTTCACTAAGAGTTTTCAAGTTGCCATGTAAGAAGAAAAAGAACACTACAAGAACTGCAAAAGACTGAAACCAGAATCAATAATTTCCAGGCTGAAGATGGCCATTATGTAAAAACATGACAGCCACTTGTCTTCAAAGCCACCCAGGATATTATGCTCTGCCAAGTATCCATAAATTAGGGAAGGAAAAAGCCAGGAGTTTAATCCCAAGGCTATAAAAGTCACTTTCATCTTCTCCGTTACCAGGGAGAAGTCAATTGTGGTGTATGTCTTTGTCTTTGTCCATAACAAAGATTCTACTCTAACCAAACTGGACCTATGAATGTTATGCCTAGCTGAAAAGTCAAGCTAAGTTGTGAATGTCACAAGATGCAGCATGTGTTTTAGTGTCAAGCCCTGTAGAGATCAGCATGCCACGTGAGATTATTTTGGAGAAGACTGAGTTTTGTGAGATTCAATGAAATAGCTCCTGACACTGCAGTAGGCAATATGCAAAGCTGACCAAGATTAAGAGAAAAATCAACACATAAATAAAGCAGCATATCTGGTTTCTTTCCTGAACCTCCTGATAGCTTGGCATGTTCTACATTACCTCTTTAAGGATCCTTTCGTTAAAGAATTGCTGTAGCTTCTCATTACAGTAGTTAATGCAAAACTGTTCAAAGCTGTTGTGTTCAAAGTATTCTGCAAAACAAAATGGTGAACAGCTTTAGAGGTATCATCTCATGGCTCATTGTAGCACAGCATTCCACAATCAGGCCTTCTACACCGAGGTGGGCAGAAGGTAGATCTAAAAGGCACCAGTCGATCTCTCGATTTGCTGCAGGTCAAGAAGGATTTTTGATAGCCAGTAGTTTAAATAATAGCAACTCACTATGGGGGACATGATAGCAGTATTCCAGTATTTGAGAGGCTGCCACAAAGAAGAGGGGATTAATTTATTCTCCAAAGCACCTGAGGGCAGGACAAGAAACAATGGATGGAAACTAATCAAGGAGAGAAGCAACCTGGAATTGAGGAGAAACTTCCTAACAGTGAGGA
>JANHJO010000874.1:129845-142174 GCA_032468235.1 Pseudoxyrhopus heterurus
CGTCTGCTCATTTTTGAAGGATGAACTGTGATTGCATATAACTTAAAATTATGATCAACACAAAATTAAACATATTATACAGTGACTTGTTTTTCTTTTAAAAAAATAACAACAATGGAAAAAACCCAGAGTAATGGGCCTATGTAAATATAATGGTAAATCAGAATTTAAGAAGCAGGATTAGGGGGGGAAAATAACATTAACTGTTGTATCCCTGCTTCTGGCATTTCTTTTAGAAGTTTTGTCCTTCTACTTCCCAGATGGCATTTGTCAAAGCAGATGGCAGGGACCATGTGCAATTTAGACCGAATTTGTTACATATGATCAGGCAATCTAATAGCCCCATAAAATATTAATCTGGCTGTTTGAGCTGGGAAGCGTCAGGGGTGATATGACATTTGACAGAGGGGAAGGCAAGAATGCATTTTTTGCTTCTTAATGTTTTGTTGGCTCTAAAACAATTGCAGGTAAGGATGAGTTATGCATTAGTGCATACTGTGCAATTTGGGTAGGTGTATTCAATAAAAACAGAACGCTAGATTGAAAAATTAGTCTAGCGGTTATACAGCTTTCCTGCTGCTTAATCAATTGAGCAATGACAGAGGGTTTTTTTAATGAATTATTTCCATTCACAAAATGAAGGTTCGAAGTAAATTTCTCCCCAAATTGCTTTGTGACAAAGGATGGAATGAAAGTAACGCAAAAGCAGTTGCTAAATAGCTAAAGGCTCAGAAACTTTAGAAATCCTGTGCATAGCAGCTAGACAACAAGTCTCAAAAACCATACTTGTATGTTCTGTTAATTTTTAATGTGAAATCTGCTTTTGTCAAAGAAACAAAGCAACACTCCAGTAACTGGGTGTAGCACATAAAAATGGTTTGATATCAGGATTGTGCACAGTTGAAAAGGTCATGTGATAAAGCCTATCATACAGTACAGAAAGAGTAATCTAAAGGTTTGATAGATTAGTCTAGTTAATCTATTGGCCAACCTATAAGAAAATACTGGCAATGAATGAGACCTGGCGGAAATCAATTCAATCAGTCAGGAAAAAAGATTCTTCCCTCTTCTGGCAAACTACCTGAGGACTAGGATAACCAGTAGCCAGCCACCCCATCTCCCAGTCAATTAAGTGCCAATTCAAGCTTGGGTAGAATATTTCAGAAGGTTGTACATGATCCTTGCTGGTAATATAAATGAGACCTGATAATTTTAAAATTGACCCTCCACGGCTCTGTACAAGAGGTAACCCTTAACTCATCCCTTAAGAACATAAGGCTCCAGGTGTTTATTATGTTCTGTCTGTAATAATTCCATAATAAAACCAGATTCCCAGCTGGTGGGTGCCTCTCATAGCCTCTGTGTTTACATTCATAGATTAGCATCCGTGTTTATATTCATAGACAAGACTAGTTATGTTCCAAAACATTGGGGCCTGGAAAATATTGCCCAATTTACACTAAGAATAATAAGAATGATTCATGCAATTATACAGGCATATTGGCCTTCTGAGTGCAGTTAGCAAATTATATGCTAAGCAGTTAATCACAAATTCCAAGGCTGGATAGAGGCATGGGGCATAATCCAAGATAAGCGGCCAGGATTCAGAGAAGGAAGGTCAACAGACCACATTCTAGTTCTCTACCATCTTGCACAAAGATATACTCCCCCCCCCCAAAAAAAACCCTCCCTCTTTGAGGTCTTTCTAGATTTAAAACATGCCTTTGACACAACTTCCAGGAATAGCCTTTGGGGGGGACTGTTGACAGGTACCATCTCTTTCTGATAAGAAATTATACTCCAACACTATCTTAAGAATGAAATACAAGGTCCCCAAGGGTCCCTTCTCTAGCACAGTAGTACAGAAAGGTCTCCAACAGGGACATGTTCTTTTCCCCTCTTTTTTCAAATTGTACATCAATTCAATGGTAGACCTTCTTAATAATCCTATCCTCCTCTACACTGATGATGCCACTATAATTTCACAAATCCCCATAAGGCTGCAAAGAGCATTAACAGTAATATTTTGGTACCGCGGATCACCTGGTTCCCAGTTTTGAAAAATCTAAAATTCTGGTCTTTGCTAAGAGAGCCACCCAACAGCCTGGAGAGTAGAAGGGTAGAAATCAGAGCATGTTATGGTATTGAAATAGTGGACTGAAACACCTTGGAGTGGTTTTCCACTCTAAAGGCACTTGAAACATATACCAGAATCATGTAATGAAGCTAATTTAGGTCTAAAAGGGCAATTAAGCACTTCTTTTATGCCTGGTAGAGGACAATTAATCCCTGCAGAATTAAAACACCTGAGGTCAAATCAGTGGCCCAAATTCTTCATGGAGCAGAAGTAGAAATTTATGCAAAGACGCATATACTGGAAACAGTGCACACAAAATTTTTGAGATGCACCCAAGGACAGCAAACGCCCAGTTAAGACTTAAGGCAGGAATGCCTACAACCAGATAAGGGCTGGGAAGAAGAGGATACGTTACTGGCTGAAAATCCAAATCTTCCAGTTGAACTGACACTAGTTTTAATAAGATGATTTTCCTTCTCTCTGGAAACAGGCTGCAGAGCAGGATTGGGTACTGTATGGGCTTTCTGCACCATGCCTAATTTCTTTAGGATATGACCACGCCAAACAACTGCTCAGCTGGAGAATAAAGAAGATATGGAGTTTCAGACTGAAGTTAATAGGCTGCCCTAAAATGGCAGCAGATAAGAGCGCTTGGGAAACAGGAAGATATCTACAAAATCTAACTTTCCCCAAGCTGATTTTTCAAAGCAGGCGTAACATCTTTTCATCCTCACTGCTGCAAGGCAGATACTCTAAAGCTCATTAACTGAGCCTACCTGCTCAGGAGACGACAAAGAGATCAAAGCCATTCTGTATGTATTTGCACTGTAAATTCTACAGGGATGTCAGATCTGCTTATATTCTACTTCAACTATGAAAATTTCCAGGAAGACCAGACAATTTCTATGTGAATCATCTTCTAGAAGATTCACAATCTTTTATTACTTCTGCAGTAGCCAATTTCCGGGTTGCCACTGAAATTAAGGCATAATTGGTTATAGAAATAATCCCTTCTGTTTTATTTATCATTTTAGGATTAACATATACTAGTCATTTTGTTTTTAGATGATATACAGTATATTTTACTTTGCAGACTGTAATATTTTAGATTTACACTTGCACAGGTAATTGATGCATGTCATATTTTATGTAATTTTATTTTTGTTATGTTAGTATTTTATCTCATCTATTTAATTTTACTTTAGTGTTGTATTTTTTTAAAAAATTTATTGGTCATTGACCAAATAAACAATATATATTTCATATTTTGCTTTGTGACAAAAAAACAACCCACCCATATTTTTCACAAGCTGAGATGATACTTACATAAATTCTATCCTTGCTGTAGCGAACTCTTATATTATGTAAGAGGGTAGCTTCATTTAAATACATTAGTGAACCTACAATGAAAGTACAACAATAATTTTGTAAGTACCATATATCCTACCACTTTTCCTGAAAGAAATCTGCGGCAGATTTAGAGGTGAGATAGAAGCTCAGGATCTGTGGCAGGGCTAGAGGATTATAGAAAAAAAATCCAGAATCTTTTTTTCCCCTTCTGTTCAATCGTCTCTAATTCTTGGAAACTCCTGAACAAATATCTGAAATTTTCCCAGCAAGGTTTTTTTTTTCCCAGCAGCGGTTTGCCCTTGCCTCCTTTACCAAGGCCGAGAAAAAATGACTGCCCCAAGGTCACTCAGCTGGCTGTGTGCATAAGGCAGGACTAGAAGAAATGGTGTCCCTGAAAGCAATAGCAATAAGGTTTATATATCACTTCACAGTGCTTCACAGCCTTCTCTAAGCGGTTTAACAGAGTCAGCATATTGGCCCCAACAATCTGGGTCTCATATTACAGCCCTCGAAAAGATGGAAGGCTGAGTCAACCTTGAGCGGGTCAAGATTGGACTCCTGGCTGTGGGCAAAGTTTGCCTGCCATACTGCACTTTAACCACTGCAACTAGTCATAGCTAAGGCTAATCTGATAATGCTGCTCCTGCCAGTAGCATTCTTCATTCAGACTCAGCATATTTCAAATGGCATCCTCTAAATACACAGAAGGCCAAACAAATCACCCGGGGATTCCATTCTGGGGGGGGGGGGGAACATCCCCTAGCTACACTCATTCATTTGCGAAGGGCCTTGGCTCAAGCAAACAGTTGGGTTTTGGCAACATCAATCCGCATAGAGCCCTGCCACCTCACTTAATGTTTACATGGCTCACTTACAATTATCCTCCACAGCCTTCTTAATGTCCTCCTCTGCGGGAAAGACTTGGTTGATAGCAGCAAAAATGGTCTGTCAAAGAAAAGGAGATACAAGTCATTGGTTTCTGTGAGAAACTGAAGAAAACCTTATTACTAGAAGTAATACATAAGCAAGCACCTTCATGTAAATCTGCAGGAAGGAAAGTTTTGTGCACAGTAGCTCAGTTTTCCTACAAGGATATAGCAATAGCAACAGCACTTAGACTTATATACCGCTTCACAGTGCTTTACAGCCCTCTCCAAGTGGTTTACAGAGTCAGTATGATGCCCCCCAACAGTGTGGGTCCTCATTTTACCAACCTCGGAAGGATGGAAGGCTGACTCAACCTTGAGCCAGTGAGAATCAAACTCCTAGCAGCTGGCAGAATTAACCTGCAATACTGCATTCCATCCACTGCGCCACCACAGCTCTATAATGCAGGAAATGCAACCGTGCATTTTCAGGAGTTGCCAGTGAAATATAAAAGTAAGGGATGGCAAGTATATGGAACACCGTATTTATGATCAAGAGAAAGTACTTTGCTACTTGATGAAGTCTGGCAAATCACCTTAAGCAAAAAATAAAAAAAGAAAGTCTCTGAGCTGCATTTGACTCCTGGTGATCATCTGAACATTACCATGTACGGCTTTTGATGATGATGCAAATTGGTCTGCCAACAGCTTCTTTTACAAAGATAATTCACTTCTCAGTTGAACCCACTGTCCTAGCATTTCCCTGTAGTCTCCCATCCAAGTATAGATCGGCTCAACACTGCTTCCTTCAAGCCCAGAAAGTCAGGCAGGTACTACCACTTGCTACAACTTGCACACAGTAAGGCACAATCCTATGAAACTTACCACCCAAATCACTACTGAGTACAGTAGAACCTCTGGTCACGACCATAATTTGTTCCATAACTTTGGCGATTTCTTTGTCTTCTAATGTTTCGTCTTCAGGAATTTGTGAGTCAGGGGTCGTGTTTGATCGCCACCCATGTGTTCATGGCCAGATTCAAAATTTTGTGAATTTTTTGGTCAGAATCCGATTTGGTCGTGGTCAGAAGCGTTCGTGACCAAAGGTTCTACTATAGTAACTGAATTTTTACTTTATTCCCATTCAACAATACTGTTTTTAACTAGTTCTTAAACATTCCAAAGTTTAAGACTTCTAGTCACCAAGGCTCCAAATTAGTGGTATATTTAATATTAGTTGCTTGGAGACAAATGTTTCAGTCAGAATTTCAAGCTTCTGGCAAGGTAAAAGTGCTGTCTGATCCCATCATTCCCCTTGATCTTAGACAAAAGTCTGAGAAACAATGTAAGATTATTTTATTTATATCTCATCTTTATTTATTTTTTAAATAAATAACTCAAGGCAGAAATCCTCCTATTTTTCCCTCAACAACATCCCTATGAGGTGGGTTATCTGAAAGAAAGTGACTGGCCTAAGCTGGGTCTTATGCCTAAGGAGGGACTAGAATTCACGTCTCTCTGTTTCTAGCTGGTGCCTCCACCACTAGATCTCACACTCTTACTTTGTAACTGTGGCCGAATTAGCATTTTAAAATACGTATGTATTTTAAAAAGTACAAATAAAGTAGTTAGATCATTACTGATTCAGAATTTAGGAGTGTATACCTAATACACACATATTATCTGAAAGGAGAGACTTCTGGGACTCAGAAAATCCTTTACACCCCTCAGTTCTCATCCACCCTGGTAGGAATCTGCAAAAACCCACATTTTTCTAGTCCATATTAAGCCAGGACAACCAAATGACTTTTTCTTGATTTCCTGGTTATTATAGTCAGGGACAGAGAACCTATCTCAATTTCCCTTTCTGACCCCAATGTTTCCTCAGAATTTACCAACATTTCTAAAATGGGAACCAGTGAAAATGTTAATATAAATCTGTACAGGTAGTCCTCAACTTACGTCCATAATTGAGCCCAAAATTTCTGTTGTTAAGTGAGACATTTGTTAAATGAGTTTTGCCCCAGTTTATCACCAGTTTCTTTCCACAGTTGTTAAGTGAATCATCATTAAGTAACACTCGTTAAGTGAATCTTGATTTCCTATTGACTTTGCTTGTCAGAAGATCACAAATGATGATCACATGATCCCAGGACTCTGTGACCATTATAAATATGAGTCAATTGCCAAGTGTCTGAATTTTTATCATGTGCTGCAATGGTTGTAAGTGTGAAAAACAGACATAAGTCACTTTTTTCAATGCTGTTGTAACTTTGAACAGTCACTAAATGAACTGTTGTTAAGTTGAGGACTACCTGTATAGCTAATTCAGATTTTAAAACTCTGATATACTCCCAGCAGCTGTTCCCCATCTAGGAACAGCCCCTTCTCTTGCCTGAAAAACCTCATTAGTCTCTCTCTTCTGTATGATGCAGGAAGCTGCAGCTCCAAGAAAATGCTGTCTACTTAGTGCACTTATAGGATCATTTATCCTCTTTGAACCCGAACCCAACCATCAGTAATCATTGGTCAGCTCCTAAATTCAAACAGCTGCCCACCATGTCTCTACACTGGGGACAACGACCTTTTGTAAAAAGTAGTATCACCTTCCATTGGAAGAAATTCAAAGCGGCTTGTGCAGATGAGATTCCAGATCTGATCCAAACAAGCACGTGCAAAATTCATGAACCAATAAGCTGAAAGCAACCTCATCTGTTATTTTACAAGACAAAACTTTTTTATTTTAGACCACTAAATTGGACAATTATAAACAGCATTAGGACATATTTGGTAAATTGGTAATATTTGATTTATATCTCACTTTTTCCCTCAGGAGGTCAAGATAGTATAAGCAGCACTCCCTCCTGCAATGTTTCCCACAGCAACAATCCAGGGCACGGGTGTCAAACTTGATCGCATCATGTGATGTATCGTGACGTTTTTTTCCTTTGTGGAGCTGGGATGGGCATGGCCTGCGCATGACGCATCTGGCCCGCAGGCCACCAGTTTGACACACCTGACCGAGGGTGTAGGTTGGGGTGAGGGGAAGGCAGTGACCACACTAAGAGTTTCTGTGGCTAAGAGAAGACTTAAACCTGGGTTTCAACCCCTGCACCACTTTGGCTCTCAGTTCTGTCTTACAAAGACCCAGTGTACAATCTGGGGGTCCTCCTAGACTCATGACTCCTACTCAACAATCAGGTGACAGTTGTGGTTGGGAGGGCCATTGCACAGCTTTGTGTTGTATGCCAATTGGGCCCTTTCCTGGATTGAGAGACTCTTATCACAGTCAGTCTTGCCTTAGTCACCTCCAAACTGGACTACTGTAATGCACTGTACACGAGGCTGCCCTTGAAAAGTATCCGGAAGATTCATCTGGTGCAAAATGCAGCTGTCTGGGCAGTTAAATGTGCTCCTAGAAGAGCACATATGACTCCTCTGCTCCATGAGTTGCATTAGCTGCCAGTTTGCTTCCAGGTCAGGTTCAAGGCGCTTCATGGCACAGAACCAGGTTACCTGAGGAACCACCTTTCCCCAGTAGATCTAGCAGAGAAGACATGTTGTGGGTACCATCTGCAAGGGATTTACATTTGGTGGGTCCCAACAGGCGGGCCTTCTCCATCATGGTGTTATGGAACATTTTTCTCCCCACAAAGACAGGTTAGCACCATACCCGTTAATCTTACAGAAGTCCCTCAAGACCTAATTATGTCACCAGGCCGGGGGGGGGGGGGAGTGGTCCTACAAAAACGGATGACAGATGCTTAAATGGCTTCACTTTGGTTGATATATTCAGTTTCTCATGTGGTTTGTGCATTTTAAATTTTTAATAATGCTTTTTATATTTTTATAATGATTATTTTTATATATTTGTTGTTTTAATTGATTGTTTTATGCCACCCAGAGTAGCTTCCTCTAAGATGGGCAACCACAATTATTTATTTTAGGAAATTTATATTGCCGCCTATTCGCACATGGCGGCTTACAAAAATAAAAAACCTCATGTATAAAACAATAAAACTAATAAAAGAGAATAATCATATAATAGGGTAATATAATAATATAATAAAATAAATTTGATTAATAAATAAATGAATAAACTTTATATTGCTGTGTAATGGCTGAGCAAAACTAAGCAAGCGTTTATTTTACCCACCAAAAAGTTATACTTTGTTTTGGCTTCTCTTGGCTCAGGACACCAGTCTACAATAAGCTAATATTTCTCATCTTCAGTCTAAAACTTTGTGAAGGTCTCATTGCCGCCTGGTATAAATAAATACTCCTTAAGCTTGGAATGAATGCTCTATCCTTGGTAGGAAGAGGCAGACCATTCCAGGAACAAGATAAGATAAATGGGCCTTCCTTGCCCTTGGCAAAATCAAATGGAATGACGACACTGAAAACAATTATGATTTGGAACTTAGAGAAGCTAGCCAGAAGCCTCCATAAGAGAAAACGTCAGTGTAGACCAAAAAAAGAATGCCTTGCTTATTAATCAGCTTTGAACTGGGTCCACTGACTGTTATCTTTGTGGAGTTTCCTGACTGGCCGAAGGGCCTAAGGCAGTGGTGGCTAACCTTTTTGCCACCAAGTGCCAAAACAGGAGCATGCAGCATGCACATGCACACTGGAAAATGGAAGAGCAGCTCCCCGATGATGTATGCGGGAGCACCGGAAACCGGAAGCTTAGCTTCCCAGCACACACCTGTGCACCGGCCACCTGGTGTTCCGGTTTTTAACACACATGCCCACGTGCAAAGACCAGCGGGCCGGCACATGCATGCGCTCCAGGGAGCTGTCTTAAGTTATTGGGATACTTTCTCATACTGTCTCTGAATAAAATCTTAAGCATACAGATCAATGCTTTATTTTAAAGTACTATATAAATTTACTAATTTAGAAAATCTCCAAAGTCCAAAGAATTCTTCTCTAATGTCTGCCATCTATTATGAGGCAAAGCTTGATGAGAATGTCTTCTGAAATAAATTAACAGAATTAAAATACTCTGAGGTTTCCTTGGAATAAGAATGGTTTTACATAGTGCTGCATTACTTCTAAGTAAACCTACTTAGAAGTAGGAAGGTAAACATCACCTTCTTTCTCCCCTAGATGAGATTACTTCCTTAGAGGGGCACTAGACTTCCCTCAGAGAGGAAGCCTGTAGCATTACCTCTTGACCTACATACTAAAATTCTCTCTATTTTATCGGGTTGAAAAAGTTGAGCACCAGTTTTAAAATGTGTTTATTTTAAGCTCTTTCTTACAAATTCAAAACAGAACACTTTCTTCTAAAGAAGCCTGTATACTAAGTCCATGGATTTTTTTTCTACTTTATTTTCATCATGGAATACAGCTCTCTTCCACAGAAGTTCTCACAGAAGAGACCAGCTTTCCAAATTACTAACTACTCTTACAAAGCATAAAGAAGTAACAGTTTAGTAGGTCCACCTAAGTTTGGAACAGGCTATATGTCATTCTAAATGATCATCTGTAGATGAAAATAGCAGTTTAATTTATAATTCCCTCAGTAATGTATGTATCTTTGTGTGTCTTCCTTAACTCAGATTCCCCAGAGCTTTTAAGAAGTTGCATTCACAATATAAATGTGGAATACATTAGGTCAGGAAATGCTGGTCTAGGGCTCTTATGGCAACTCTAAGCATTCAATTATTTTCATGCCATCCACAGCATTACTGAAGGGAATGGAAGGCAAAATGTGATATCACAATATGAAGAAAGGAAAAAAACAAATGAACAAAGCATGACTTCAGTTTTCAGTCACAATCGCACATTTATCTTCAGCTTCCCAAAGGATTCTGTGCATAAATTAATGCAATCACACAATGTGCTGGTTACAGTTGTGAGGCAGTTAGCCATAAGAATAACAATAAGTCCTTATAAACTGTATCTACTGTGAGAACTTAAAGTCTTGTTTGATAGAGAAACCCCCTTGATTTTGGACACTGGGTTACTTAAAATTATCAAAATAAATCACAACCATGATGAATGCATAACCTCTTCAGTTTTCCAGTGTCTGCAACTTAAGAACAAATCACACAAACTAAGGGACGCCATTATTATTATTATTATTTTTTTAAAAAGCCTTAATGAGCCTATTATGCTTGTGCTTATAGCCCAATACATTTTCAAGCCTATTTCTGTCACAATACTGATACTTTAGCAGACTGAAATGCACCTAGAGTTGAATCATATTATTTTTCATTTTCTACTGAAAAGGATTCTAATGGTTTCATTTTGTCTGCTCATTTGATGTTTTATGTTTCTTGAACAAATTGTTTTTACTGTTGCACAAATGCTTCAAAACATACAAAAAAGAAACCCAGTCGGGGAATAACAGCCCTTTAGACAATCATTTAATGGGCAACATTCAGTGCTAAGCAGATGCTTTTGTTTGCATAACAAAACTTGTGTTATCTCTTCTGTACACCTTCAACTTGTAGGTATAAATGTTTTCATTTTTTTTTTAAAAAAAAAGAGAGACTAATAGCCCATTCACCCTCAACATTTTTTAAAAACCAACAGTAGGAATTGATAACCACATTAAATGCAGGATTGATGGGGAATCCTGTATTTTTAACTCAAAGGTTCTTTTTCAAAAGGCAACTGGGCTGTTGTTGTTTTTTCTTTGAGGAAAATGTTTCACTTTTCATCCAAGAAGCTTCATCACTTCCGGATGACTGAGAATCTCCACACACATTTAGCCTGTATTCTTAAATTTTAAAAACAACTGAACGTGCATCCTGTATGTTTTCAGTAAAACCTTTATTCTTCTTTTTTTCTTGGGTTGAGAAGATGAGATTGATATTGACGCTTAGAAGTTTTTTTTTCTCAGAAGGAAAAAATATTGAGGCATGCAATCCTTTATTGTATGATTTCAAAGAAAAGCAGCAAATCCTCAAACATGCTATATTGTGATAATTATTTTGTCCTTTGTTCACTTTAAATGTCTTGAGTGCAGATCTGAATCTACATTTATATGTTGCATTATTACTGAGGGACTTCTATTTATATCTGTGGTATTAGAGGTAAGATTTTTTTTTTCTTCCGTTCAATCGTGTCTGATTCTTGGAGACGCTCTGGACAAGTCTCTGCAATTTTCTAGTCAAGGTTTTTCAGCAGTAGTTTACCATTGCCTCCTTCCTAGGGCTGAGAGAAAGTGATTGACCCAAGGTCACCTTGGCTGGCTTTGTGCCCAAAATGGGACTAGAACTCACAGCCTCCCAGTTTTTAGCCTGATAGTTTAACCATTACACCAAACTGGCTCTATAAAACGTTTAATCGCTATTAAACGAAAGAGGTTTATTATAGCCTTGAAGAAATTTATGCAAGGGTACAAAGAAGAATTAATGCATTTCTCTATAGACAAGAGATGGGTTAGGGGATGAAGAAATATTTGTCCATAACTTTATAGAGGCTGAAGAGCCTAAATTTGTTTACACTTATTGTGATGAAGGTTTGAAGTCACCTCTGTGCGCCTGTGTGTGTGTGTGTGTGTGTGTGTGATATTCTCAGTTTTTTCTTGTACTTTTTATTCTTTTCTCCTCTTTCAGTTTAGTTTGTATCAGTTTCTACTGTTAAAATTGTAACAAAAATATTTTTAAAAAGCAATTAAAAGTTCCAAGCAGTCCAAATGCTTTAAAATAGTAGCCTCCCATTCCCTGCAAACACCTTCTCTTTCACTAAAACAATTTCTACAAAAACTAATCGCCTTTTGAAGAAACCTACCTTGCCTTTTTGATTTACAGGTTCAATAGTTAAGCCGTCAGGTCCGATATCCACAATGCTCCCCATCTGAAACCCATCAGTTGGGTGTGGAGCCCAAACAGGCTTCCCGTCCTCCATCTTGAGGAACTATTTCCTACAAAGAAAAGAAATGTTTGTAACTGAAAAACAATATACATACATACATACACACACACACACACACACACATATATATATATACCGTATATACTCGAGTATAAGCCGATCCGAGTATAAGCCGAGGTCCTAATTTTACCCAGGAAACCTGGGTA